>JAAVTS010003898.1:0-16199 GCA_022845575.1 Baylisascaris ailuri
CAATTTCCTCCGATTCGTGACCCATCGCTTACATTAAGTTCAATTTTATTACAGTTGTAGAGAAGCACTTAATTTACGAATGAGGAAAGTGAACGGAAAATATTTATATCTGTTTAGACTGATGGTGCGAATATGGCTAACTACCATCCTGAATAATTAGTCAGCAGGATAGTTAATATATATTTAGAGGCGAGAACGCTTTCGTGTTCACGAGCTATCCAACACTGCTGAAGGGTGAAGGCAAAATATGGACATGATGTTTTGTAAAGGGATCACTAGTCTGAGGGAAATCCATTTCATAACGTTATATCACAGGCAAAAGCCGGCTTATCAATGGCACACCAAGTCAGCAATTGAAGGGAGCATATAGTCCTTTCAAGCGCTTTCATATTTCCTTATCGATTGCATGAGTTTTNTAAAAGAAAGGCTCATCGGTTTCGCAAATATTGGCCAGTCTTCTGAAATCTTCAATGGTGATTTTGCCATACGTATATCGCTTTATGGTGTCTGATTAAAATAAACCTTTGAACTCGATTAGGAATTTTCAACCAACCTACCTTCAAGAAATTCCCACAAAATCTATCCTGACGAAGCTCTTATGAATGAGATGACTCTATAAATGTTTCGGCGAACAAAAATTTAGAACAAAAGACGTGGTGAGAGCTTTTGAGCGGTGAGTAAAGAATTTTAACACTTCAGAGACAGTCGAGATTTTGGTATTTTAAAAATTTGTGCTGTAGCGTATTGTAAAAGTTGATGCTTTTTACTTACATTTGTGTTATAAATTAATTTTTGTGTTGTTTTATCGGATATAACAATTTGTTGTTATAGATTGACCGATTCGTCAGATGATGAAATGACTGACGAGAATGAATCCACTTCAGAGAACGCCAGGAGAGCTGAAAATGAAGAGCGGAGTTTACAGTTGAGTGATGAACTTAAGAAATTGATCAAAAGGAGCATCGAGGAACCTGTGATCCTACCTAAGTAACCTTTTTTTCGTACTTTTACTTAAATTTTCCTCAATATTTTCTTTTCAGGCTTCAGAGGTGTGTATTTTCCTCTGTGTATTTTTGGAAATAGGAGTGGTTCATTGGAATGTCTTCGAAGTTCAAATAAGTAATGAATAGAACAAACTGGACTGAATAAATAGAAATTAAAAATTTATTGAAAAGGCGGATAAATTTACTATGTTTGGCAGGCTTTATGTCGATGTTTTCCTTTAATAAATAGGTTTCAGGTGAAAATCCCTTACATATAGTGCTAAATTATGTTGTACAAGTGCTATATGCACTGTTGATATATATCGACGGATGTTTCAACAATTAGATAAGACAGATGTATCGTTCGAAAACTTTGTGAGGTCAGTCGGAGGACCCGGTCTCCCCTGCTAATTTATTTGCAGACTCATTTTAAATCCACCTAATCGACCGCTGTTTTCTTCGGGGGTCAGTCGGTCGTGTGGATGCATTTCAGCAATTTTTATATAACGTCTGTCGATTTGGATGGATTCCTATTGGATATTGAAAAAAACTAAAGGAGAGATGACCGAAGCCCATCGGAATCGATTCTTCATCCTGATGCTGCTACCTTTACTGTTAAGGGTTGCGAACGTGCGTATTATTTGTTCTTGCAACTGTCACGTCGTTGAATTTATAAGGGATAAGCACAAAGATTGAAAGATTGTCGAGTAATTTTATCAGATAGTCCCATCATCAAAAATCTGTTGCTTCCATCGTTTTCATTAGATCTCTGACTTTGGGGTAGCAAATATTCGTTTATAAAGAAAGATGAAAAAATCAATCCCATTTCAGTCCAAGTTCGATGAATGCACTTGTGCCATATGTGCCGCACAATCCACCCGATGATTCGTCGATGCAAGGTCGAATAAGCGAAATCAGTGAACATGATGCTGAATGGCCATCCGTTGCACAATCGAGTAGGTTTTTATCTGTTTGCATGTCTTGCTATTGTTTGAGCTTTGTTTTGGATCTTGCGGGTGCATCTTTTATAATACAACTTGTGAGTTGGTTTTTTGTTGGCAAACTTTAAATAATATTTTTGAAATTGCTGAACTTTAGCATCCTTTAAACCTGAACTGTCCACTAAGCTACTAAGCGATAAAATATGGGCGATATTAGGCTATGCAAGGTCGAATTTAGTTGTAAAAAATGATCTGACGATTTCATTTGTGATACGCGAGGGTATATTAATATATTGCTGACAAGTTTTTCAAGAATATGTGTCGAATTTGGCAAGCTTTGTATTTTAAAATCTTGGAGTTGAATGTACTGTGGATCGTTAAATTACGTAGACTAAGTAGATGTTTGCTGTAAAGAAATAAATTCGAATGAGCGAAAAATTCCATTAAAATCGTGCACTGGTGGCAGTCCAAAAAGAAATGAGAGATGGAGTTTCGGCCTTTTTTCCTGGCAGTACTTTGCGTCACCTTCATTTTTCTTCATATTTTTTAATCGGTAGCTTATTTTCATTCGATTTTTTACCTCAGAATCCTTCGTTTCTTAATGCGGAGAGAAGCGATTGCCCGTGTAGAGTAAATCATGGGTTTCACCTTGAATTGACCGAAGTTGTGGTGCCCGAAGATTCTTTACGGACGGTTTTGACAGATCAGTGTCGTGGGTTACTTCTCTCTAAATAGCTCTGGACTGTTGCGGATAAAAGGTGATGAGCGATGTTATTCTGACCGTTGACCTGGTGTAAGCGTTCTTTTCCTCAGATGCCTCTTCTTGCAAAAACCTTCTCTAAGTGAATGTACAGTAAATGTTTCGATGTTGAGGTGAAATTATTGGACGAGTATCATTCCCCGAGGAGAGCAGTTCTTCGGATGAATGCCCATCAGGAGAGAGGAATCTTGCCGATTTTCAGCAGTCAAATGACCTTGACATCGTCGAGATCGATGAGTTTTCCAGTGATGAGGTGGATGTAGCAATGGATTGTTGTTGAGTACAAAGAAGTCAGAGACACAAGGATCACAGTATTATGCATTCTTTCTCTTTTATTTGTGAAGCGCATGACTGGAAGGACAAAAACCCTGTGTTTTATATCCAAAGAATTGCCGCTCCACTATCCTTCTCTTATTTCTTCCTTCTACGCCGGTCTTCCCAAACGTCCTCCGCTTCCTCCCCCCAGTCCCTCATCTCGATGGCACTGTTGCTCGATCTCCGTGGGCGTAGTATTACATACTTAATAAGGTTTGGATAGGTGAAGCTTCACTAGGCTACATCCATAATAAACTTTAAAGGAAATAGAAGCATGAACGCACGTTGATGAAATAGAAATGATGAAATAGAAATCAACGAATTTTGGAGGAAAAGAAAGCATCAGTAATATTGTCTCTATAAACAATGTCCTACTTCTTGTTGTCAGAATAAACTCGTTACAATTTTTTCATAAATACAAAAAAATCAATAGGGATGCGCATCAGGACATATCTGTAGGGTTATTGTTACGCTGAACTTAGTACTTTGATATGCATACGGTGTTTAGCGCATCGGTCTGTGTATAATTTGGGTGTTGCGAGCACTTTGACCTGTATGTGGTGTTTAGCGCCTCGATCTGTATATAATGTGGGAGTTGCCAATTATGTTTGTTATTGTAGAAGCGTTCGAGGGTAAATGTAAATGTTTTTATCGCTTAGTTCATAGCACATTTGTTATAATTACATTGTAGAAAAAGATTTTGCGTTTATTATGGAACTTAGTTTTTCTTGCCTTATTGAAGTATTGCTCTTTTTTTTTTTGTCTATATGTGCAAGCATAATTTGAACGTATACCATCTGTGGAGTTGTAGAAGTGATCTGGGCATATGCCGTCTGTGCAATTGCAGAAGTCAAGCAGAAAATGCACCGTCTGTGCGAATATGGAAATCATTCAGACATTGCCCTATCTGTGCATTCTATGACTATTTGATAAGTTATTTGCATAGCTAATCGATTTGGAATTGATTTTTTTTATACATTGTGGCTAGGTTCTTATGGATTAAAACCTTATGTATCTATTTTGTTAATTCATTTTTTCATAATTTATGCGGTTCGAAGAGGGAAAAGCGGAATAAGTGCCTAATCTTCATTTTCCATTTCATTATATTTGCACGTTCAAAATTTTGCATGTTTTCAATGAGGTTTTTTGTGCAGCGCGTTTGATTTATTTTATACCCTAAAAAGGAATTGAATAAACGATATGATCTGTCTTTTTGTATTAAGCAATATGCAAATTACTTAACATTTATCTTTATTGTAAGTGTAATTCTTAGAGAGCTGAACCCTAGCCTATAGTGTTACGCATTATGGGCTGGTTACCTTGCAGAATTCACCTGCTCGAAATTCTTGTGCAAAAGGTTTTTTACCGATTAAGCTGTTTGGATATTTGCTAGTATAGTTATCCATCAGGTTCTGTAATGGATTTTTTTCTGTTAACTTTGGCTAGCAGGTGCTATTGCTTCTCTACTTCAAAATTATGGGCGTATTTGATCTATCGAAATGTCTTCGCAGATCACTACTTTCCTTTCATTCTGTAATTTCATTTCTTTGATCTTTTAAGGATCAAAATGGGATCTTTGATCGTCTACGTGTTTATTTGATTCTGCGTGGATGTCGTAGATTTCGCTACAGCAGCACAACACCACATTTGTACCATGGTAAAGCTTCCTTTTGTTCCTAGGCTACGTTTTGTTTTTCTTAGAAAAGCTGGCATGATACTTACCAACCATTTGGACAAGTTATGTGTAGAATAACTTGCAATACAAACACGAAGTCACGACAAACTTGCACATTTTTTATTGATTGGACTTTCGTCTTACGCCAGTTGGGTCATGAAAACGAATCTTTTGAAGAGATTTGTAGGGGCGGTCGCATAAGTTATGTTATTCGTCTTTTCATAAGATAAGAGCAGAACAAATTTTCATAAGAGCAAAACAAAAAATGATTACATTTTTGCGTCTTAGTTCAAATATTTAGAAGTAGTGCAGTTGCACCACCGAATACTCCAAAGGTTAGCACCCTTATGGCAGCATTTTTCACTCTCTATAAGTTACTTCGACGAGCTGGTTGGATCGTCGGTGAATGTTACGGCCCGATAGTTGTGTTGTTTACAACTTGTTGATTGCGCTCAAAATTGAATGTACTGCTTGAATAGTTCATGATTTTCGTCATAGGCTTACCATAAGTTGATGCAGGCTACAATTTGCCGTACGCTGAAGTAGACTGCAGGTTACCGTACGTTGATGTGGACTGCAGGGAGTGTAACAGTACCGCTTGGACTTTTGTCACAAAATTACCATATTCGACATTATTGCTTGCGGCAATCTATTTGTCTTTGCAGTTCTTTAAATCGATCCAGAGTTGGCTCCTCATATCTGATAATAGAAAAGGGGCTGGAGTCAGAAAACTGTGAAGTAAGACTCCATATCCTCAGTACTGAACCTCTTCGCATTTTACGATTTGCATGAGACATGGAAAATACATCTTTAACGGCTGCGTCCCGATTAACTAAGCGTTGACTTAAGTATGAAACGCAAGCTACTTTTTAACGTGAACACCTGACTTTTTAATATTATTCAATATTTGAACACTATTTCCATCATCACATGCGTGCCCATTTTCTAAGGACTTAATTGTGAGTTATCCTCGCATGGCGAAAGCAGAAAGGGAGAGAAGGGTGGGTCAAGAGGTGTGATATGACGCCGTACTAAACATTCACGTTTAGAGGTGATCTATCGACTTCCACTTAAGCATTATGTAAGTTTAAAAATTGTAGTTACCGTCGTATACGTATATGCTTAACAGTCATTTATAACAACTAAGATTTCTTGACGTAATCACACTGCATATGTTGTGTTATTCGAAAATATGACTTGGTTACGAAATAGTAAGCTCATTCGATGCCATATTGGTATAAATAAACCTTCCGGTAACACACTTGAATACCTTTAGGTATCCACGTATGTCTCCACAAATAAACCTGCCTTCAAACCTAACACCCCCTTCCCCCCTCCCTGGTGGCAGCTGAGCTGTCGAGGTCTAGGCACGTGATGAGTATCGCACTCTTCACACGATGTGCATTGAAAGCGTGGCGCACGTCACGCGTTGCGTTAGTTGCGACGCGTATTAGTTGGCGAGCAAATCAACGAAGCACGACGCGTAGGCTGTATGCGGTGGAAGTGGTGGTGCGGCTGCTGTGTGCTTTTAATGGTCGTTGATGGGATTGACTGTGACTCGTCGAGTAGTTTTCTTGTTTTATTGTTGACAAAGTTGACAGTTATGTTGTCAATTTTTGTACCTTTTCCGTACGCCAGCCAACATCCGGAAAATTTCTGAATAGGTAGGAGGACTTGGGTGAGAGCGGTGAGGGGAAACAACGGCCATAACATTGAGACAGGTAAAATGTGCAGTTTTTTATATAGTCAGTAGAATTCGTGTGAAGCCGGACAAAACTATAAAATTTTCGTTTTTTGATGGAGCAAGAGCTGTCGCCCCGTCCCTTGTATGTCAGGTGGAGAGAGGGAAGTCTCCATACGTGAACTCTGGCCTGATGTCGGAAAGCGGGACCAGAACCACTTGAGGGAAAAGTGCGAGCCTGACCCATCTATGAGAAAACGCGTGCGGATTGTCCTGGGGAGAGGGTCGGATTCAGTTCAGGTTCAGAGGTAAGCATGATCCTGGCCACAGAGTTTTGCCGGAATCTGTGTTCCTCGTCGAGCACTGTCGTGAGCAACCTGTGCGTTAGTTGTTTCTTTGTCTGTGCTTCTACATGTTTAGGTTTATACAGGTGACGTCGTCCTTCGAATGCTGGTTTTCTTGGCCAAGGCTCCGTGCTTGACCTGGGCCGAGTCTACCTTTCTTATCTGCGATATTCGAATGGCGGGACGAATCCTGTGAATTGGCCTCATGTGGTCGTTGAGCCATACCTAGCAACCCAAGTTTCTGATCTCAAACGTTGTTCAAGAGCGCTTCAGGTGGGTTAAACGCCTTTTTTTGGCTGTGATATCCCTCAGCTTCATTAACACCTGGAGGTACTTCTAAGCGGTGGTGGAGGGGAAATGATGAGGCAACCGCACGCAAGCCAGATAAGCAGGCGGTGCGAGTGGGGTAGCGCGCCAACGAATCTATCGATGTGTTCACAAACCGTGAGAAGCGTTTACAAAAAGGACGCACCAAACCACAAATCAGTAAAAAATGCACAGTTATGAATGGGAGTTGTGTTTACCTTTGACATTTCGAGGCGACGAGGGGCTAGCGAAAGAATGTTGGGAAATTGATCGATGATGAAACATGATCTCATAAAAAACAAGCGCTGTCCTGCACCTTAGGAAGTTGGTGTGAATTTGGCAGGGAACTGATATTTGAACGCCCTTCCGGAAGGGGGAATCTGGTACGGAACTGGTGTTTGAACGTCCATCCAGGAGGTTGCAGCTACCGCACTTTGAACCTTTCATTTCATTCTGTTGACTTGGTGACGCTACATTCATCAATAGATGCGAATCAGCATCGAAGAAATTTAAGCACTTAAACAATCCCGGCGTGACACCCATTTGTATGCTGAATAATCTCTGTGGAGTCATCTTTTTCTGCTTTGTTCTATGCCATATTTGCTTCCGCGTTGCCTCACTGCACCCCATTAGCGATTGTTTCATTCGCTCTTTCGGGTGACGACTTTTTCATTTCTAAATCCAAAAACTGTCTTCAAGACCTTAAATACCCTACGTCATTCTTTCTCCTATGCGGAAAGTTGCACACTTGCCGGTTAGGAATACAGACTTCGCTTTTGTTGCCTATATAGGAGCAAAGTTTTAGCATAATCAACACTTATTAGTAGGTTGTTGCGAGTTGGTCATAGTTAACGTGAAACGGGAAGTCGAAACCCGCGGTTTAGGAAATATCCCAGCTAAGGAGCTTGGAGGCTGTGAAGGCAGCGCTGCTTTGACAATCCCTTCCCCATTCAGCAAAAATGTCGTCTAATGTATCCCTCACAGGGTCCTGCGGGTTTAGATTCAAGTTTTCCACCAAAGGTTGTTTCGAGAAGGAAAGAGCATTTGTGCATTATAAAACTTATATTTGTTTCGTTTTTTGCCGCGATTATTTCCGGGTCCCCTGTGCCCATAGCATGACTCAAGCCGCTAAAAGTGTGAAAGGAAGCATTCACCGGAGAACAAAACTAGTCGAAGGAGCTTATGGTTTTTGTAAGTTAATGAAGAGTAGACTTTTAGGGAATGGGAACCTGGTCAAAAATTTTCGAGAGCATTTGGGAAGCTTAAGGTGTTCTTGACCAATAATAAATTGGGGTTTCGGTGTTCGATAGTCCAGAAATCTCTCAGGCAATTTTAGGCGGAAGCATGAGATCCGAACCCGTAGTCATCCCGTCAAGGTTTTAAAAATACTCTAAGCGGTCATAGGGGAAAGTAAACGATTTGCCCGGACGTTTGTTGATGATTCTAGAGCAAAATTTTAGATTCATTGGTGTAGACAAATGTTATAGGGGAGGTGACATCGTGCAAAGTGGGCAGTTCATCTGTATTGTTGTCTTACTATATTATATTTGATATGTCAAATAGAAAGACTGGGAAAGGATTTAGAACCTCGTCAAGCTTCTTTAGTCGACACATTTCTAAGAGATGACGCGGCGAAGGTGCTTAAGATTAAAGTTGTTCTGTTCTAATTTTCCATCTGCGAGCTGTGCTAGTGAATGACTAGGCGAACGTGGAGAATATTTGAACCTTATGGGGCTGTAATACACAAAAAACACGGTAGAGTGTGTTGCATCCTGATAATGGGTTATATAGAGCGTTAGTAAACGTCAACTAACAGAACGCAGGATCGACTAGAACACAACGTTGCAACACTGGAGATGGAAGACATTTGTAAATTTTGATTGCAGATAGCGCCGATGTCTTTTATTGTGCTTTTTTTTGAGTTGGTATAATTTGAGTGCCGAACAGCCTTCTCATCGGATATTCCTTTGTGAAGGGCCAAATGTTTTACCTGTTTATTAGCTTAACTAGCTCAGCGGAGCTTTTTTTTTCTGAATGCGGTAATCTGTAGATCATCAAAAGTCAATTATGGTACACTAGTGAATTACAGTGAAAAATGACGAGCAACTTAAGTTTTTCACGACTGGCATTTTATGAACTGTGGGCATTTAATTACTCGTTATTGGATGGCATGTAACTGTTTTTGCTTTCCTATTGCTAACTCCATCGTCAAAATACAACAGTGCAACACATGAAGTTGCTGACAGCTTCTACAGATAATGAAAAAAGAGCGCTGTAATAGTTCCTTGTTTTATAAATTCTTCACTTTTATATAGCAGTTTTATGGCATTGTTTTCAGCATCTTCATACATCTGTCCTTTGCGCCCTTTGTCTTCTCCTGCTCCGTCTTCATATCCCACTTGTGTGTTTTGGTGGCTATTTGAGCACTCCAAGGGTAGATGCATCTATCGCGCTGTAAACAGCGATGTAAGTATTCTTCGTGTTCTTACTGGAAGCGTCTGTTAATGAAGTCTGGCAATGACCTGGGCAGTTTCCGGTCATCTCGGTCGTTTCGATACCACGTTTACTGTGTTAATGTCCCCACGCCGCCGTCGTTGTCCTAAACGGCTTCACCCAAACGCTTGGCGCACACGCTGAACAGCGGTTGGCGTTGCTTCGACTCAGGGCGCATGCATGAGGGGTCAGTGTTTCACTGTTTACAGGTGGTGTTGATTAGAATGATGCCGGTAGTGGCATCTCTAGTCTAAAAGATGAACAAATTTGATGCTTTTATTCGTTGTTTGGGATCTTTCTTAGGCGCAGTTCATGATTTTTTCCGTTTGTTTCAACTATAGAAATAACCGCATTTGTATGATACACTATAGGACGCTTATATTCTTCAATGATTCCTGTGGCAGTGTTTGTTGTGTCGGTAGCAGTCGTTTTCCTGGTAATGCAACCATTTTAGGATCGCGACCAGTGAAACTTGAAATTAGTATGCGGTTTCTTGAGATTATCAATGCATAAGTAGTTTTCAGTTTTCGGTATTTCACGTTCTCGAGAATGAAATTGGTCAGTACACTGTTGGATGACATCCTAAACATAACTACATAATGGAATGGATCTTTGCATGGCCGACGATCGAAGGAGAAGGTATGCCATTGTTTACTTTTCATTTTTAAGTCCCATCTTTCTAGTTTCACCACTTCGCGTTTGCAGTTGAAGCACTAAGAAACGTTAAATAACATTTTCGGCATATCCTTCTTCGGCAACCCCAGTGAGAGAGTCTACCAATAATCTTAATGCTTTTGTGAGGAGTTCTTCTAATAACACCACATTTTGGCTTTGCGAACACATTCTTCCAAGAGGTTGCTGTTCGTTTATGAGATTGAATGTTTGGTGAAACCCAAGTGTTCTCAGTCGCATCTGCGTTTAGATGATGTCTTGCGGTCTTCATTCCATTAAAATCTTTTGCTTTTTCGATTGGTGATCGAGCAAACGTAGAAAGGTGATTTTTTCAGGTAATGTCATGTGGTCGAGGGCTACTTGTAGCTGTTACATTCTCGTGGCTATGTGGTTAGTTTTTACAGTGATTTGAAAAGCATATTTTGCTTCATATTATATTTTTTTGATACCAACAGTTGTGGAGAGTTAAGTGAGGAAGCAGATATGTTCACTTCTCGAACACATCGCTAATTATTATCATGTTTTTCCCTTGAAAAAGATGTTTGCATATACTCCGTATTCAGCTGATCGCGAGTGCATTTGTGCTTTTTTGTTCTAGACTAATATAAATTAAGAAGTCTTTGAATAATCGAAAGAAGTTCATATTTGAGTGTTTCGAGTGGATCCATCAATATGTGTTTTCGAGAGTTTGCAATCCAGCATGAGAAAAAAGACACCATTGCATTTTTTCTCGAAAACATCTTATAAAATATCACCCCCCTCGTTCATGGGGTGTGTTTGCGAGAGGGGGGGGGGGGGAGGAGAACAAGAGGAAACAGATGATCTCTCTGGCCTTGTAAATAACCGAGGCGTTTTTGGTGAGGAGAATTTTTGTCGGAAATACGTGTGATCGACGCATAAAAACTCACCGATCTGTATCTAACTGACTTCTCTGTTTCGATTCTCTTCCAGGATGAACTTTGTAAGTAAATATTACGGCTTATTTCTTTGTTGTATAATATGCAGATTTCTTGTTGTTTGATTTTTAGTATTTATTCTATTTCTTCTTCTGAAAATGTATGAATTCCACAGGAATTGGTACAGTTTTAATTTAGCAGCTCATTGCATTAGTACTCTAGTGGGAGGCAGTCGAGATATCAGTTGGTCTTTGACTGAAACGGTATGGAACAATAGCATATTGGTAACTTGAGTTCAGTAGCATATTGGTAACTTGAGTTGGCTTTTCATTCGGAAAACAAAACATGAGAAACGTTTGGCCGATAACTGTATGCTGAAAATCAAAATCACTGTGGATCCGATGGCCAGAATCGTTGGCTCCCCCGCTATTTTTATCTGATTGTAAGGGTGTTCACTATTCGTTTGCCTTATGCCATGATATTGCAAATAGTCATGATTAGACTGGGCAGATGGACACGACGTGAATTGGCAGGCGATATTAGGGTATGGCGTTTGCAGATCTGTTCGTTATTTGTGATTAGAATAGAGTTAAATCTTCTAATCATCTAATAGTTATTTTGGAAGAAAGGCCCGAGAGAGATTAATCGTTCAGTGTTTTTGATATATGAGGTGGCGTTTGCTGTATTGCTACTGTATTTGAACTCATAAAGTAGAACTATGCCAATTTCTTTTGGATTCCGCATGGTCGTGAAAATAAGATATGCGGCAAACTCGGATGATCATAAGAATACGAGAAACTGCATATTAAGCAGCAAGATGCACGTTGTGAGATAAATTATGAAACGGTATATATATATAAAAAATGCACATAAGGAAACTGCAGCATTTAAAAAAGAAATAAGGTGATGGTCGGCCTTTCATATGCAAAGGTTTGTGGTGAGGGGTCATGCAATCTAAAATTTGTTCTGCTTATTGCTGGATTGTGCCCACTCATTGATGTTACTTTTACAGCAGGTAAAGAAGAGGATGCGGCTAAACGCGAACGTCCGCAGTCTGAAGAAAGCCTGACGAAGAGGGATGTCCTTCGCTCGTACCCCCTCATCAGATGCGTGCGGCAAATTCAATTCCGCTTTGGTGAGATAGGCTGAAGTTCACAGCTTCTTAATGTAGTCGTTTTGTGGTTACATATTAGATTGTCGCTTATTTTTGTCTAAGATGGAAAGTTATTCACATGAAGGACGGTGGAAGGAAATTGAAAATTTACAGCGACAGGTGCCCCTAATATATTAAAAATTTGAGGTGCCCCTAATATGATAAATTTCTTCATTCTCATATTTCAATAAGCCATCCCGTCATCTTTACCACATATCATGTGCATCGTTAGGTGTTGCGAGATCTGCAAATCTGATGGCGCCGACGTTTATCTTAAGAACATGTTTTGAAACCACAGAAGGTTTGGCCTGTTTCTGTTCTGCACTTCCTACATGGAGGTATTGAGCAGTATCGCCCCTTTCTTCGACCTGGAAATCTTGCTTTCAGGTGTTTAATTAATGGTGTGCTCACACTTTAATCGACTTTCTCCTCCTTTGTTGTCCGCTCTATGAAAGTTTATAGTGCAATCGATATTGTCTATATGTCGGTATTGCAGGATCCATATGCGGTCATATGACCGTTCTTCCCGACATGGAACAGGAACTTGTGGCATAGAAGAGCAGAAGCTGTGAAATGACTGCTGGTGTTGTACTAAGAACTTATTCTATACTATATTCTCTCATTGTATCTCACTGTGCGATCATATTTTAAATAAAAGTTCAATCGAGGAGCCACGTTCAGTGGTATGCTTGCTGCGTGCATGTTGTTCCTTTCGTCGCTCACCGCCAGCAGGCGGCCTATCTCCTTTATTTTGATGTTTTTGTGTGCGTTGACTTACAAATACGAGTTGTGGTGATCTCTCTAGACATGTATGTATGACTGCCAATCCAATGGTTTCGATCCAGAAAACTGTTAAAGCTGAAGTTGCGGGTTTGACAGGTGTAGTGTACGCTGTTCGGAGATATATGTAGGGGTATTAAAAGTTCAATGGAATGTCTGCATTTTGCGCTGCTCGGATTCTTGTTTTGCAGTGGTTTAGTCACAGAGAAATGAGTGGTGGTTAAGACTTGTACAAGCAGCGGATCATTTAAAATATAAAGGTGTTGCAGTGCGGCGTGTTTTTTGTTTCTGACATGTGGTTGGCCGATTGAGTGAGATCTGGAAGCATATATTGTTGCAGATGTTAGGGCATGCCTGTTCATTGTTTCTAAATTTCACTATATATATTCGGCAAGGAAAAGGTTGAAGTCTATATGAGGATGCCACTTCTTCTGTGTTTGTGCTCAGAGTCCCCACCCATGCAAAGTGAATGAGCCATGGAGCTCAGGGCTACATGCAGCGGTAATCGTGGTCGTGGCATTTTTGGTGACGTTGCAGTGATTATATTCGCTGCGAGAGAGGTGTTAGGAATGAGGGGCAAAAGGACCGTTTTGTACAGAGGGTGTTCGGTTTCGACAAACTTCTTCAGCTCGGAACCGTGCCATCTCAAGAAATCAAGCCACATAGATCAAGCCCATTCCTTTGATAGCATACTCCCTTTATAGCATACTAGTTAAAGAGGAAAACAAAGCGAATAGTTGACCAAATGTTTTGAAGTTGCGCCTTCTTTTTGAGAGAGGAAAACACTGGCTCAACTCTGCGTACACACATACCTCAATCTCAACACACATTCAACCAAACTCGATTGGATTTATAAGCCCGACAAGCAAACCCGCCTCCGATTTCCAAAATTACCATTGCATCGTCAATACCAATCGTCCACACACTACCACATCACCTAATGATTGTTTCCTATCAGGGATTGCTTCTCCTTGCTAAGAATAAGTCCTCGTAATGGTGTTTGGGTGTGTGTGTTGAGGTTGAGGTGTGCGTGCACGCAGAGTGGCTTGATATCTTGAGATGGTACGGTATTGAGCTGGAGAAGTCTGTCAAATTCGCGAAGGCAGTACAGAATTAAAGGGCAAATTTCAAGCGCACAAATTTCTCTCGGGCTGCGAAGTTATGCGTGAGAACTTTAACACCATCTTTTCTCCCTCCTCTGCTTCCTTGATGTTCGATCGTAATGATGAAAGTTTTGGGGAGGGAAAGGAGGGGTAAATCATGCAAGCCGTTCAACAATACATACATTTATGAAGGTGGGGATGTTTGACGTGGATCTGGGTGAAGGGTGGAGAGTTTAGAGTTTAATTATTAGGATATAAAGTGGAGCGTATTGGTATGGTTTTAAAGTGTTCTTTTGACGGGATTGGCGTAGCTCTCTGATGTGGTGTAGTAGAGGGCAGAGGAGTGTATGTAATTGTGTATTTAGCATCCGCTTTCTGTGACGTTAGGTGCCACGTATCCGTTGTGTCTAAGCACATCACAGTGAAGGTGAAGGTGCGTCATCCATATCTGAAAAGGAAACGATTCACAGAATGTTGGTTGTGTTAAGTGATCGTAGCTGCGAGTGATTTGATCTTAGGTTATATCCGGTCACAGCCAGCTAAAATTCGGTTGGGATAAGGCAAACCGACCTCAGGATTGATAGGTACAACGCATTCGAGGCGATCCAACACAGCATTATTGACTGCTTTAAACCCATCAGAAACAGACTTCTTTGAAAAGAGCCGAGGTTCGAGCTATATATTTATTAAATGATCCGGCAAATAATCAGCTAAGTATTTAAATATCATACGTATTTGGTGGCGTTGATAGGATGGCAAACGGTTAGGTGTAAAATGATTAGATTGTATCGACATCCAATAGAGGTTAGGGGGAGAGAGCATGGCTGGGTAGGGTTTATTATTATTGAGAGTATTTGGCACTCAAGGAACAAGTTATCACTAAACAAAACGCACAGCGGGGGTGAGCCCATATGTAGAGGTTTGTCTTCTCAGCGAACAGATATATCAGCCTATGTTAATATGCATTGATTCGTTTAGATCCATGGTTAATCCACTTAAATCCGCATTATGTGCGGTCATCTTGTTGTGCCCAATGGTCAGTTATTTGTACACCAAATTAGCGTTTAGCTGTTGAGTTCTTTATTTTCTCGTTGGTCGAATATGCAAATTGATGGGCGACTTGGTGTTATAAGCAGCAAACTTATTAGCATATCCGCTTGCTGAATTAGTCATAAACATGATAGAATCTTAAGAATATTTGCATATTATTAATTACATGGCATATTTTCCAGATTTTAAGCTCACAACAACAGTCCAATGTGCCAGAATGTTCATTGCGCTGTTAGTCGTGTGTGCCGCGTAGGTATTGTCTTTTCTGAATCGTTTTTTGGCGTTGCTGCAATGAGGAGAGGGAAATGGGAGGGAAAGATCTAATGCTACTAGAGAGGTGAACCTGACATGTAGTCATCTCGGGTCTCAAATGTCCGCTTGATGTACTTAGCAAAGCGGGGAGATCGAAAACGATTGTTGTTGCACTTATTGATACCAGATTTACATTATGTTGAATGTCTGAGGCGTTTCCAGGTCCTACTGCCTATCATGAGCACCATTGAGGTCCGAAAAGTGAGGGTAGTATAACCTGTTTGAGGTGGTCAGGGTAATAACCTGCTTACAGTTGTACGTCGTGATGCGGAGACTTGTATAGAATAGATCAATATCTTTAAGTGTTTATCATCTATCTGTGTCTTTAAGTATTATCTGTTTGTATGTTGCAAAAAATAGATCAATATTATCACCACATAATTTCATGGGCTTCATCCTTCTCCATATTTTGCTACTTTTGAATAAAGGATCTGCAGCGTTCCTCCTTGCTCCTCCCNTGATGCGGAGACTTGTATAGAATAGATCAATATCTTTAAGTGTTTATCATCTATCTGTGTCTTTAAGTATTATCTGTTTGTATGTTGCAAAAAATAGATCAATATTATCACCACATAATTTCATGGGCTTCATCCTTCTCCATATTTTGCTACTTTTGAATAAAGGATCTGCAGCGTTCCTCCTTGCTCCTCCCTCCTCCCGCATTCCCTTATAGTTTGGACCTACCCGCTTCGTACACACAAATGGTTGATAAAGAAAAAGTGGGGAAGTTGGGGA
>JAAVTS010003899.1:0-16185 GCA_022845575.1 Baylisascaris ailuri
TTTCCCAATAACTAGATTGAAAAGGTTTCTAGATAGGGTATTTCTAACTCCTCTAACAAGAAGACAGCTCATGAACACATTCGGCACTGTTCTTCGGATCCAGAAAGGCAGGAAGTAGGTAGTGGGAAGGGGAAGGAAGAGCACGACCAACAACCAAGGTGCCGGGTTTCTCATCTTTTAGTGCTGTATACCCATTCGTAGTCGAAAATATACTAAACGAGTTTATTAAAACGCTAACTTTTTAGCTTCCATCGGTACTTACAGCTGATCACAAGGTTATCACTACAGGGAAGACCACGTTCAATCAATAAATTCAAGTACAGTCTATCCCCATAATTCTTGTACTTCCTGCAGCAATCGCATAATTACGAAAAAATAACCTTAAAAGATGTAAGACTCCTAACAACGCGTTGCAAATATCCAATTTTATTTGGTCGCACCATTTCACGAACGCCGGCTGCCATTAGACTTTGCACTGTCTTTGTCCGTGACTCCTGAAATTAATGCAATTTCATCATCAGGAAAATGTTCCCAATAAAAGGATACTTACAGTGATTAAAGACCAATCAATTCAATGCTCTCAGAAATTGAACCCGTAACATAAAAACAATCACCGTGAGAGAGCTGATATCATTAAACTATATAACAAAAACTTCAATCTCAACCTTCACCTATTCACATTCTTTCCGTCGATGCAACCTCAGCAGAAAGTGACAATAAGCGGATGGCAAATAACTGCACTGAAAAACCCATCCAGAACTAAAGATCGATAATATAGAAGCAGTTTNCAAACAACTGCACTGAAAAACCCATCCAGAAATAAAGATCGATAATATAGAAGCAGTTTCAATGACTACTGGACGGTAATCAATAAGTTATCAATGTTTAAAGCAAATTGAATAAATTTTAGGACTTCCAACAATGAAACTGCGATCAGGATGGAAAATCAACGCTAAGAACAAGGTTGAAGAACTTTATGCAGAATAAAAAAATCATCGAAAATACAAAATTCTCGGCGTTCCTAGCAACTGTTTCTTTTAAATTTAGTCAGCCACAAATTTAAGTTCAAAATATGAATAACAAAACCTTGAGAAAACTAGAAAGGGATCATGCTCAAATATGGTTTGGATGATGTATTTGCCAGCAGCATAATAACACAAAATGCATCAAATCACTGAAAACCACTTCATAACAGCACAACAGATACACTTAATCATATATATTAAAATTAAAATAATATTTCTTTGATGCAGTGTACGAATCTAAGAAAGCTAAAAGTTGGTGAAATTGCTTCTAAGTATACAGGAATGGCAGCAAATGGATAGAAATGGGTCGGAAATATACGGAGATGGAAAACAAGCGGATGAAATAAGTGAGTGACCAGCAAAACGTTTGATTACGACGTACAACATATCAGATTCAATCAGGCAAGAATGCACATCTTCGATAGATACACTATCGTGTTTCGGCCGATGCGAAACGCTTATTGCAGCACAACGCGCTGACAATAAACAACTGCCATGTGGGACTTTAATAGCAGAAATTTGCCGTTAGAACGACATATTTGATTTTTATTTTCTTTTGGTTGGAGATCTTTAAGCAGCTTTCTTAAATAATGCTTCATGAACACCTTGAAAATATCCACTTTTGAATGAGAAAATGAACGAACTAATTATGCAAAAGATAATAAACTTAAAGAAATAAATGAGTAGAGACTGTTAGAGATTATTTAGCGACATTTATTTGCGGCTTTATGTTTGCCTACTTCAATGAAGCGAGCTTTCGTAAATATCCCCCAAATATTGGCAATCGAAATTGCAGAAATGGTAATCGAAACAAGAAATGTATTATAAATAAAGTGCTGACAGCTCAGCGCTTTATGTAGTGAAATTCTATTCGCAGGCCAAAGAATAATGATGAGTACAACGCGCCGCAGGATCTATTAAACACTATTACTTTCATGAAAACGGTGACTCAGGCTCTGTGATGCCATACTTTGCCTCTATATTATAAGTAATCTAACGACAGAGGGGGTCGACAGGATAAGCAGAATCATGGAAAGACAAGACCATTCCGTCGAGCGGGAGAGGTGGGATGGAGAAGGAAAGGTGGAAAGGATAGAAAAGAAAGGGATAATTCCTTCACACCCACACAAACAGCACCTCAGAGTTAATAATTTCACAGCAATCGCATCCCACACTGAACACGTGTGGGAGATATTCGACAACTACCGTTGGAGTAATGCTTACCGGTACATATTCGTGCATAACATCGCGAAGCACAGTAGGATCGAGCCAGAAACGATAAACGGGATTCAGGAAGAACCCCACTGCGCGAATTAACACTAACTGAAAATAAAACAATTGGATTTCATGACGAATAAGTGGTAAANNNTGGATTTCATGACGAATAAGTGGTAAATTTCAATGCTTCAAACGGTTCACTGCTTCGTCTCTGAAGAGAACATAAAAAATTAAGGAACATAACCGCTTCATTTTAAAACTGGTTCGCCAGTCAAATCGCAATAATGTTCAGAGTCATATTCGCTATCAATCAACTATAACTTAAAGGATAGGTCTTATGAAATTATGGTAAAATATTAATAAATGCAGTTGTGAACGCCAGCGGATCGATGGCTTTCGATGGCTTGCATCTGCGGTTTGCGCTTACTCGATTGATCAGTCACCTAACTATGGGGCCAATTGATGAACGTAGTATTAAGCTTGAAACTTTGCTCAACCCTAAAACTCTTTATAAACGCCCAATAAGTAATCTTCCTCCCAAACACGTTCCGTTTTAGAAGAAAAGTTTTAGCTTGTGCCGCCAAATTAATTTAATGTACCTTAATGTTGGACTNCTGTCAAAGACTCTTCTTTTCTCGTGCATAATCCAAACTTGTTCTATTTCAAAAGAAAACCACCTCCGATTTACAAAAATTTCCACTGCAAATTTCTGACGCTTTAACCAAACGTTCTAAACACCTGAAAACATAGCGACGCCAATAAAACCGACAAAGCAAACAAATGAACAATCAAAAGCATAAAGGTCTACGGCAGATTTCTTTTATGAGCGAAGTATGCAGTCGAAATTGCTCTCGATAAACATTTATCTATTCTGCCTCGTGAGTAAAATGACCTGACATGCGTGCACCTGATCTAATGAATGTCCTAAACACCACGTCGCTATCTACTACCCAAAATCTCACCATGCTGCGCTCTCTACCAATTCTACCATCATACTGCATAATTCAACGACATTCCCAACGCTATTATGGCCACTTTTGATCTTAGTTGCTCCCTTTAATGCCGAAGTGTACGCCCACTAAATCATAACAAGACTTGTTAGTCATAACTCAAATCTAACCATATCACGTTCCTTCGCCGTGAATCGAGATCGCATGTGTATTCGTCGCTGCTCAGATACTAAATCCACACTATCCATCGGTCGTTTCTTGCTGCGTTTATGGCTTGGTGTTTTCTTACCTTCTACTCGCACGTTACGCAGGCGAATCTTCTTTGACTCTGTTGATAGTGATCCATGACACTGCCGAAGCACTGACTCATCCACTTTATTTCTGTAATAGGCGTACTGAAAGGATATAGAAAAATAAACCAGAAAGCTGAATATCGGAAAGACTTACAGAGAGCCACCCCATTCACAGGTAATGACGAGACACAACAAGCAAGCCCTTAATCCCCTTTAGCGATTTCCGTGGTGCATTCGCTAATATCAACGTGCTCATTTTGCTTTGCATAGCAATAAATCCCTAAAAATATTAATTCCGGAACTCTGGAAACTCCGATCGCGACATATTTCTCAAAACAGGATCTCCCTGTGATCTTTTCGAAACAATGGAATGCAAAACTGGTTGGAGTGCCAAATCCTGCATAGTTTTCATATGCATTATTACCCACTGAGCCATTATGCTAGACTCGAACAGCAAGTATGGAAAACGTTAGCCGCTCTTTCTGAAATACAATCAAACACTTTCTGAAATACCCATTTTCATGTTGTATTTTACTTCAGTGAAAATCAAACTTTCCCTAGAAGCACACGGTAGTCTTTGCATAAATTTTCCATTTATCTCTCAATTTCTCGTTGATGCTCTTTCAATTGAGAAAACATCAGCGAGAGTACTGAAATCAAGAAATTTATATTCAGGACCTGTGGAGATTAATAAGTGCAGTAATGAAATATTCAGAGAAATGGAAGGAAACCTGCTTAGTGGCAATATGAAGCAGTGAGTGCAAACAAATTTATGCAGGTACAATGAAAAAAAACATTACTACTTTATATAAAAAAGGCAACTCCTACCTACAAATATTTGAAAGACCAAAAAAAAAACCTGTGACCCTTTTTCTTAAACCTCACCTTAAAGGAATTTCCTTCCGGCCATAAATGATGCTTCACACAAAACGAAGCGTTTAGTAGTAAAATACAATAACAGTGATGACTTAGATAATTAATAAACTTCCGGGCACAAGGCAGAGCCTTCACATATTAGGATTCAGTGAGAATAAATCAAATATTTCAGGAAAAGGCATTCTTCTATCAAACGAAAGAAAAATATCCCTTCTCAAGTTTCAACAAACTTTCTCAAAGATTTTCCTTTCCAAATGAGTATCCATCTATACCTATAGATAAATACTCACGTCGATGCCAACTAAACCTCTCACCATGCTCTAGAGGAAAGGATCCGATGTGAAAACACTCTTGTAACTTTTTTAAATGCCATCTTCGAAGTTTCCTTACATGAATTTCTCACTGATTAATTTTTATGGCAACTTTTTTTCTCAAATTTTCGCCGAAATTTCGATTTTTCTCATAATCTTTATGCGTGAATAATTTCTCATAGATAAGTGACAATAATCCATCTCCACTAGAAGTATGGAGCAAACTAGTGATGCGAATCTGTGGGAACAAAGAATTTAATACGTAAACAAACCTTTTCCAAAGATCGCTATCTGAAGGCATCAAGGATTTGATGTAAGAATTCCACGTCTTCTGGAGATGCTGAACACGGCCATCTACAATTGGTTTCGCTTGCTCGGCCGAACGACGCCACTGCGCTAGAAACCAGTTGACAATATCCGACGGTCGGGGATTCACATCCCAATGTCGCCTTAAATGCCTGAAATATATCAACCAAGATCATCGGAACTTCAGCACACCTTCATCGAAAACCCTTAGGAAGCAAACATAAAAACAACTGCATCGGTTTATGCAAACAACGGCCACTCTATGGCTAACAAGTGGTCATAGTATGGCCATCAGTTGACCACTGTCCGCCTGCCAAATGGACACCAAATTTTCGATATGCGCAATTTTAGAGCGTAAGTGCAACAAATCTCTTTCCTTCAATTCCTCCAGCTGATCATAAACACAACTGCTTCAAGAGGTCTGCCTGAAATAAGAAGAGAAGTTCATCGAGTAAATTGATAACCTTCTTTCAATGATAGTGCCAATGTTTCAACTGTTGCAACATAAATGAATTAAGTATTACAACGATTTCTAAGTTCACTGTCCTCCTCCTTTCTCAGTAATAACGGCAATTAGAAAATCACCAAGTGAGATGACATTATAACCAAATGGCTAGTACAAACAAAGGTAAATAAAACGGCCAAACAATAAAGGCTAGTTGGAAAAACAAACAAACAAAAAAATGTCTCAGACATACACGAAAAGTGCTGAATCAAAGCCAGCACATCCATCATGCGGTGTCAGTGGGTCAGCACGAACCGATAAATCATCGAATCGCTTCATCATATCCGTTTTGTCGGTCACGCCGATCGCATATTTCTTCAAACGGGCCGGCGCTGAGTCCTCAGCCTAAAACCAACATGAGAAAATGAGTGCAAAAAATATCACAATAAAATACTATTGACATGACCCTTCATACTAACACAAAACATAATCGACGTATTTTTAATAAGCTTGAAAAAATAAGGATAAGTGATAGGGTCGGGTTCTTAAATTAGCCAAGTTACAGATTCACTCTCTTCGAATTAACAAGGGAATTGCGAGGACAGAATCGGAAAGGAATTGTACCATAGCAAGATTGAGTACACATTAAAACATGAGATAGGCTTTGCTCAAATTCCGCCCTATGCAGAAGACTATTGCAGTTCATTTTCTTCTGCCTAATGCCCAATAGCAAGATAATTGCTGGAAGGACTTTGCGAAATTTACGAAAAATTAAAGATAAAATTCAATACATTTTGAGCATCCAACCAGGGAACAGTTGCTACTTTACATAAGAAGCGTACGGCGAGTTGTTGGACAGTTGAAACAACACTCTGATTCACGATAAAGGCAACTAACCGGAACGCCCAATCTGAATGCTAGTGGTGTGCTTTGAACGATGGCACGAAAATGATGCCAGTACAATCTGATATCCTGAAATGAAACGAATTTATTCGTTTGTTAAAGTAAGCAACAAAACTTATGAAAATCTGACAACACCAGAAAATAGTTGTAAAATTTTAGAAATGAAGGCCTCCTCCCCCCCCTCCCAACAAAAATTACTGGTCCGCCTGGGGATGAAAAAAACATTGTAGTTTTGAAATTCGCAACAATGAAGAACAAATTCGTCACATAAGAATTCTAGCAACAAACGATCACATATCAATTACATATATACAGACACACAGAGACACATTTGCATGAACCATCAACGTCTGATCAATTATAACATCTCTATTAATTTGACGACAGCCTGGTGCGTATTCCAGTATTTAATACCAATCACAGCTAAGCACATATATCAGGGATCGTGGCGGAATCAATACAGCAAGTCCTATTTATAAGAAAATATCGAATATTCCTTCGAAGAACTGCCCTAATTTTTGTCAAAGAAGAATGCCAATTCGATTCTGTTCCACATTTGCCCTATATGGCAACTGAAACAATGCAAAAGAGCCGTAGACATCCCTTCCTGTATGAACATTCGTAAATAACCATTTTTTAATTGCCCACATAAATAAGACATCAACGCATGAATAGA
The DNA here is from genome assembly GCA_022845575.1 of Baylisascaris ailuri. Taxonomy (NCBI): domain Eukaryota; kingdom Metazoa; phylum Nematoda; class Chromadorea; order Rhabditida; family Ascarididae; genus Baylisascaris; species Baylisascaris ailuri. The sequence continues at coordinate 7,004 of JAAVTS010003899.1, forward strand.
TCACCAACACGAGACGAATCACGTGGCTTTTGAAACAATTCAACAACATAAAAAGCAATTTGCAATGCAATGCGTTGTTGCCGTAAATTCTAATAAACATTAAAATCTCACAGTAATACAAACCGCTAGTGCAAGTTGAATAAAAATTAGTTGAAACCTATAGTCGTTGTTTAAAAACAACACCAACTAGATAAAATCAGAAAACAAATGATCTAATGGTTATTTCATTTCTAAGAGGAATTTCCGCATAAGAAATATTGGTAGAAGTCACGAGATGCGTCAGCAGAAACATCGAAACAGCTTTTCCCGTCCGCAACATTTCAGTTCCAAGCTCTCAAACAAAGCACGAAAACTTTGGCTTGAAACCAAGTTTGAGAGATTTGCTTCATACATGACTTTGAGCAATGTGTGGTTTAACCATGAAAGTTGATGGTATTGGGCTTTTATGAATGCATAAACGGCTAAAATAGCCGTTTATGTACCTCATAATTTCATCTTCAGGAATAACGAAGCAAATTATGACTGCTAAAGCAACAACCTGCAAAGACTCGAAAGCGTAGTCGTAGAATTTGTATTGATCGATGGGTGGCGTTACACACGAGTAACCACGACCGGATGTACTCGTATCACGAAGACTCCCACCACGCATCAGGAAGAAGAACTGCTGAAAATAATATCCAATTTCTGTGTGAGAAAGATAAAGTTGATGGTCATTCCATCATAAAGCACAATAATCGTCATTACAGATAGTAACTGCAGTATCAAAAAGATGCCATTAAGAACGATAACATTACCCTTATATTCAGAACATTCTTGTGAACAGAATATTCGGCTCATTTCCAAACAGTGCGCCATTGGTATCATTCATTAATGAGATGCAAACTCGATAATCAGCGTTAACAAACAATATTAAAAAGAGAAGCACGCATTTGATAAACAGATATATTCAAAATAAGCATTTCCGCCATCTTATCTCCGTAAAAATAACGAATAAAAAATAAAAAATAAAAATATCGCCGAAACACAAACAACGAGATCATTACCGCGCCTGCCATTGGGTAACGTTTCGGATCGGGATTCGGCGCGACCCGTACAAGTCCCAATGCGCACATTGTGAGAAGCAAATGTTCAACCTGAAAACATAATCTGCATCCAATTATTGGTAGATGCTCAAAAACGGTTATCTAAAGCCCTTATTCTGCTACACTGTCAACGATACCACAAAGAGGAAAATGAACACAAGATATATAACCAGATATATAAAAGCATCGAACCTTCTTCATCTCTCCCGTCCTAATTTCATCTTCATTGACATCACTTATCAACAGCTGATAACAATATCGATCTTGCAATGAAATCGCCATTAAAAATGAAGCTTCCTCGCCATGAACTACTGCACTGATTTACAAACCATTCACTTCCTTTATTCGGGACGCATGATGGCTATCGAATATAACAACATTGAACATAAATATAATCACTACATAAGAACATCCTGCATGACGTCGTAATAGGGAATAACAATACAACGCGCCAGCAACCTCGAAAAATGCGCAGAAAAAAGTTTGGTCCGCATTGTGGGACAAGCTTGCTGCTTAAAAGCTGCTATTTGATCAGATGACCACAGCGCTTTAACTGCACAAAGCCAGCACTGTGGTTTTAGGGTGCTATAGAAGTAGGATCGAACTTCTGTCTACATGAATACACTCTGCGCTACCCAACTCACCTGTCGTAGTGGGCGTTTATCCCTCAAAACCAATAAACGGACGTCGTGAGGAAGATCCATGATAAGCATATGACGTCTCACCGGATCCCTTAGCAACTCCTCCAGTGGATCACACTGAAATTCATCGATTTTAAAATACGTTCATCTGCCAAATGCGGATTAAATATAGTCGTCTCTAACAATATTTGAATTACGGACATGCAGACACACAATTTTCGGGCATCAACTTTAACTTGTTCAGCAACCTGCTGCCTTCCCTTAAAGCAGTGTAGAGGAATAGAATGTAAGATGATGAAATTCGAGACAGTACATAAATCGTAATGAGTTTCAAAGAAGCGATGGAATGATAGCAATCTCCTCTCTTTTATATCAGTAAAACAGCAATAAAACTCCATACGTAACCAACAGCAGCACTCTCGTTTGAAGCAGAGAAAGCAAACCTTAAGAATGCTAAACTTAAACTAAACTAGATTAAGAATGCTAAAACCCCATTAAATACACTTATAAAAAAATCTCGAATTCAAAACTCTAAGTATTGCAAATGATGAGAACAAGTGATAAATTCGCATCGCTTTCGATAATAAAACCAAACAGGCTATCAAAAACCTCAGCTGATTAAAAGACGAACCACAAAACGCCAAAACATAATGCTGATATTTTCCAGCTTGCTCCCTATCGAACTGACTCTTAAATAATAAAAAATAAAAATAAAAAACAGAAATTCTGCAAAAGTTTTCTGCAAATTCTGCAAAATTTCAATATTTGTGTCCTGACTACTAAATATTTTCACACTAACGCAAAACAGAACCACACAGACATACACATACACCTTAAACAACATATTTTTCACTCCCAATCCTGCATCTAAGAATTAGACTAACCGAGCCAAAAACAGAATACGATGAAAAACGAACTCGGCACTTCATGCGTACAAGCAAAGCAAAGATCGACAACGGGAGGGCGTTGACTAAATCTTGCAGCATGAACCATCCGCGTGGTAATCCTTCGAACGCTGGCAATGGAGGCACAAATCGAAAAGGGGATTCGCCATCCACATAAACGGGGCACTCGTCCATCGATTTCATTTCCCAGGAACTCATCGGCTTAGACGGTGGAAATCTGTATGTTCATCAAATAAAGCATTAATTTAAATAATATAAAGGAGGATAAAATTCTGCAAAATACATTCATAAACTTCTCTAACCAGATCCCTCTGGAAACTTGTTAAAAAATTTTGCGGCCTTACTCGATAAAAATGGAAAATATAAAAAGAAGCTTACTGTCAAATAAATCCAACCTTACATACGTCAAATTTGCGTGCTTTTATTTGCACACTGTTCAAGCACTCTCATGAAGATAGAGTGAGCTTATCTCAATCAATGGGATGCGGTGAAAATACACTCTAGTATTCTCCCAATATTTGCTAGCTGAATAATGTTTGGTACGACCCTAATAATGCCTCAAAGAGCAGATATCACCTTTCGTGAAAACAAAGACAAGCCAAAATGAATGAAAGAATATTTCTTTGTCTAGACAAAATAAAGAATGTCAATATCAATCTCTCTCCCTCTCCTCCCCCCCCCCCCTCCCCAATCTCCTATTAGAATAGAAAGGAAACGGTTCAAAACAATTACCTATTATAAACAGTCGGTTTGGTGCCTTCAGGAAGACCGTAAACGAACTGATAGACGAATTGATGCAGAACGTAACACCGGATCATTTTGCTTTGATGTCCATAATTGATGGCTGGGTCAAAATTAGCTTTGAAGGCTGTTACAGGAGCATGTTTCTCAACCTTCGTTGGCCTCTTATTTTTCGATGCCTGCCCACCCTTCGAAGGAATACTCCTCTCAGGAGTAGCTCTCTCATCACCACTATCTTCTGCCGCTTCTTCAGTATGTGATCCGTCTTCTGGCTCTTCTCCACCCTCGGCTGTACCGCCCTGTAACTGGTTCTTCACTACTGTAAAATGAAATAATAAAGTTCTACTTCATAATCGAAACGTGCTACATTGTCATATCGATAAACTGTACGACGATGTACCGGTCCGGATTCTGAATCCATTTACGGTAAGGCCTCCTCATTCGATGCCCACCACGTAATGAAACTATAAAACATAAAACTACACACTCAAAAATCAGCCCGCCCTTTTCTACAATTATCTCCTCCTCCTCCTTTCCAGCAATCACTTTCACAGCATAGCAGAAAAAATGTACGAAAGAAGAAAGAAATCAGTGGGAAGGGGTAACCTACCTGCCCTATGATCTGCCACTTCATGGACATCAGTTGAGATCGCAAGGACAGGCAGCCCAAAGGGGAAGGGAAGGGGGAAACGGGAGGATAGGAGAGAAGAGTACGGCAATGGAGAATTTTCACGCAAATCTGTAATGGACGGTACGGTTTACGTGGACCATTTTATTTGCTCACGCAATCTGCGCACCTCTCTCGCAACCGTACCGCTTAACTGTGTTCATATCGAGGCACAAATAATCACAAAAGCAATCATTTTGTGGCGCGACGTATGCGCCATATTTTCTAGCGTATGACTAGTTACTGCTTTCCAACTTTTCCAACTTTCCCCAACTTCGCACTCTTCTACAAAACCACAACAACTTGCAGGACCCTTTAAAAAGTAACCAGTTCTTGACACATCGTAAAACAAACTGAACTAAACTGACGAAACATACATTCTCAGAGATAATATCATCAAACTGAATCCCTTCACTCGACATCACATTCAAAACTGAATATCACCTCTTCTTCTTTTAATTAAAAGGTTTTTGCTCGGAATTGTTCACAGGAATCTAATTCTGAGCAATCTTCTATGCGGATTTCTCAGCTCTCAGCTCCTGAGTCCCCCCCCCCCCCCTCATATCACTAACCCTAAAAAAATTAAAGTGAAGACAATTTTTGTTATCACTCAATGAAGCGCTGTTTATATTTTTCCAACTTTTTATTTTTTTCCGAATCTATGCGTGAATCCTGAAAGGATTTTCGCACTTAAAAAGACAGTGAGAGTGGAAGGGTAAATGGTGTTGAGAAGAAACTGCCTAAGTATGATTCCAGTTAAAGAATCAAATATCATCGCACTTCTAAGACTTAATTATTCTTGAAAAATATTTCTTAAAAAAATTCATTAAAAATTCGTTTAAATACTCACTATTCAAAAAATTTGTTTGCAGAACTGCATAAGAATTCTTAAAATGAGCTACAATTTGATCATCTTTACATAACAATCGTCACTTTCATAAAAGAATTATTTGACCCCCAGGGTCTCTGTTCGATGATATACCGTAAAATGGCGAGAGAGAGAAAACAAACGACGTATAACGATGCAAGCGAAAAACTAAATGAACCAATTTAACACCTGACTATAATCGATTTACGTTGCGAAAACACAAAATCTATCTGCCAATCAACGACAGTACAACCACTGCCTTCGTTACCAAATCAAAATAAGGATGCAAAATACAGGTATCAACCTCTTCAAAGAAATAAACTCCCCTTTTATTTTTACTACCAAACAATATAAACGGTGAAGACAGTTCAGATAAATAGAAGAGGCGATCATTCACTTACTGAGCTGACTGCAAAAGGAAATTGGCAATCCTCAATGCGTCGAGTTTTACGAATATATAAATTATCTTCCTCGTGGATTAAAGGAGCTGTTATAAACCTTTCAATTAGAATAATAATTCTTCTTTTGCGAACCCACAAAAGTCACACAAAACTGATTTGAAGTAATAAAAACTGAAGGAGAAGCCATAGGTTACTTGATGGGAAGATGAAAAACAGTAAACATTTGAATATGGGTATGTGATGCCAAAATCAGTAACTTCCTTTCGTTATGAGAGATCGAAGTAAAGCGAAAAACTCAAAATAAAAACAAGAAATTCGAATTTAAAGGAAAAAAAAAGAATAGAGGACAAATACCTTTGTTGGCTGAATGAGGGTCCGACGTATGCTCTGCAGTCGCAGTAGAGCTAAACGCTTCTCGACGGTCATTACCTCGAAGTCATCATCCTCTAACTTTTCCTGCAAATAAAAACATTCTCTTAATGCATTAATTAATTACAAAATATACACTTCATCGATGAACTGAATCCTTACTTTGTTTAATTCGTCTAGGAATTGAATCCCTGCTGGAAGAGCCGAAGATATTCTCAGCGGAGACAAGACGATCTGCGATCAAGCACAATGATGATACGTACACTATGTAGGATGTTGCCTCTCCGGACAACACCTTAATTTTTTCAGGGTAGGGCAAAGAGCCGAAAAATGAAATCAAATAGGTCCTTCAGACCAGACAGGTAGCCACCATCCTTTCAAGGATTTGAAAATAAATCAAAATTGAAATCAAATAGGTCTATACTTATTTGTCCTTTGCAAGAGTCGACAATTTCATAATAACTCATCTTTTTGTCAGCTCCTATCCCAGTTATCATTCATAACTATTCATGCATCATTTATTACATTCAATCCAACTCAAATAAGCCTCCGACTAGCGGTCAGCAACTTTTCTAAATTCTGACCTGTTTTCAAATACGTTTTTAGTATAAATCCCCATTTAAATATTTAAAAACATCCGTAAATGAGGTCTGATTTATGTGATTCTTGTTATCAGCCTGTTTAAGGTATCACATCGCCTACAGGCCCCTTCTAACGAATCTTGCTCGCAAAAATTTGGAACAGCACATATGTGCGCTTTCCTCCTCCCATCTATGTTTTGCAATGAATAAAACTGATAAGAAATAATTACCATTTTAAATAAATAGGTAAAGATGTGGAATTTTAGCCTTGTTTAACAATACATCGCAAACTTTAATGAACTCTAAGCTGAGCTATGAATTCTCTACAATGAAAGCTGAAGAACTCTGCAATCTTAGCAGTTTCCACCTAACTTAAAATATGAGAGAAAAACTATACCAATTTTTGGAGTTAATCCTATTCGGCTGGCACTAAAAGACGAGAAGCACACCAGTTGTAGCATACTAGATGAGTATTCCTCTTAACAGAGACCTAACTCACACTGCTTCACTCTACAAATTTATTGCCAAATATTTCGAAATGTTAATTCCGAAAAAAAGAAACTTCCGGAAAATAGTGTGCAACTCAATTACTCAACAACTTTCAATATGTTCTTGCCGTTAAAAAGTTCAAAAGCACTCAGTCAACATGAAAGACTTTCCCCCTAATGCAAGAAATAAACAATTCTTTTCTCTCGTTTATCTGCTGTTATTTCCACTGAGATCATTTTCCCATCCCCTAGCTTGATAATATACGCCACTTTTTCATCTAAACGCGCTCTGGCAATTTTTACTGCTTTTTTTTTTTCATAAACCAAAAGCAAAGCAAAATTTTGTTGTGTGGTTGAAGTTATAAGAGCGGAAAACATTGCTGCCAACAAACATCTCGTAAAAGAATTTGAAAAAAAAAAGAAGACCAGCTCTGCTTGATTGAAATCGCCCAACGCTGGTGGCGATGACTGATTACGTTGCTCCGCCAGTTTCTTTATACCAAGCCTAAAACAATTTTTTAAATGGATTAAATCAACTCAAAAACAAATAACCAATCCTTCTGCCAAACAAATATACAAAGCTTCTGAGTCAGACAGTTTTCACTGCCGGTAGAGCCAAGAGTGAGAAAAGGTTAGGGTATTACGGCTCAGCCAATAAACCTTTCAGATCTAGTGCGAATAAAATTACGGAAAATTCAGCGAATCTGTTAAAGAAATATGAGGTTTTCCCAACTTTAAGAATGCGGATTTTTTTATCGGAAAATTTAATTTTAACTGAGAGATTTTATCACTTGATGCAATCTGTTCCTTATCTTTTCAGAAATTCCCTATAAAAATTATGCCAATGGCTTATCAAGCCTGACGAATCTTCCTCATTCAGCAACGCTTACTAATGTGAACATGAACGAATGGAAGGCAAAAAAAATAAAAATTAAGAACATGGATGTTCTTAGAAATAATCCATGGGTACCTGAGTTGACCATGTGGGAAAACACGTCCAACTTCATGAAACTCATCAATCGCGGCACGAATTGCTGTTTCAACTGCTGGATCATCAGCCGACTTTACATCCGCATCACATATCAATTGCACCTAAAAGCACATCTCTAATGGCTAAACGATTCGAGAGTTGTGAAGAACAGATAAACCAAAAGTCAATGTGTTGAATAGTGGACATATGCGTGCCTAAACTAGAGGAATGAATCTGAAAGGAAAACAATTAGACCTCATGTCACATACTTCTTGGAAAGTAACGCAGCATGAAGCATTTGTTAATGATATTCTTGAATATGATGTGAGTTGACCCTTACCGTGTGTTGCGTCTTTCTTAAAGGCATATGCTGTCTAAAACAAGGTGATTTATTTTTTTAAAAACTAAGAACTTTAAAGAGAAAGTCGACATTCAATTCGCAATATTTTGGCACCAAAGCGCTAGCTATTCATAGTTATAGGCATTGATCAATTCCTGCCCCTTCCCGCCCTCCCTCAACATTTCAATTTGGAGCAACAATTTCAAGCTAAAGCCATAACCATCCAAAAAGAAAAATAGCTTGAGAGAGACGGAAATGAAGAAAAAAACAAAGTTGGCAAAAAAATCTTCTCGTCCAATGATCGAATAGTCAACCTTCGATCGTTACCTGAGTTCGCAATCAAAGGTAGATACTAGAGACGTAAGTTCTACAATGACGATAACGGTGTCTCATCGAGATTAGTGTCGTCTGCACTTTTCTTCAACGCTGCCAATAAATACTTAATATTTGCAATGTTTTGGGCTCAACTCTTGCATGAAATACGTTTTTGTTTACTTTACCCTCTGCAGTGTTTAGCTTAAGAAATTTTAAAAAGTTGGTTTCAGCGATTTTCTTGGGAGGGGAGGGAAGCCAGCAGAGGACTGACAAAATTTCCTTGCAAAGAATTCACTCTTACTGACTTTCAAAATCTTAACGACAGCCAGCTGCCTGTTCGTTTTCAGGTTCGGATCCTTCCATCTCTTCTCTTTTTTTCATCGCATTTAAGAGTTAGATCCAGCCAGCACCACGAAATCCCCATTCAAATGCACATTCAGACTCTCTCGCAAATACGTCTTCGACACTTTAATGATAAATTTTCACCCTTCACACTTTCACCCTTATAGCAAAACTGGATGATTTCAATGGCTACAGGTATGCCGATACGCTTACTACATCACCACCGGCAACTGTATGCACACATTCCTGTATGTAGATCACCATTCCCCTCATGTCATCTAGCATCTCTCTTTACTTCCCTTGTAATTGTAGTAACACTTATTGTTCGAAGCAAAAAGCATACTTCAAAAGCAGTACACATCACGTCAGTCATCATCGTAATCGCATCTACACATATATATCATGCCCATTTCGCCTATACGACCACCTCATGATGGGTGAAGAAAGCGACGATATATCCAAAAAACGAAGC
>JAAVTS010003901.1:0-16172 GCA_022845575.1 Baylisascaris ailuri
TTGAATTAAATCGTCTGAACTACTACGGCAATCGTATGAAGCCAATGAAAATATTCTGAATTCCAGGCAAAGCTATTCGTAAACAAACCCTAGCAGTTCAACGCCTTCTTTGGAGCTCCCATCGTCTGCAGCATTCGCTCTGCACTTCTCCCACGTTGCAAAAAGCTCTTTCGAAAACGTCTCAACACTAAAGATTGCTTGAAGTACCGCATTCATATAACACGTAGCACCCAAGTTCGCAAACCTGAAAATTTTCCACTCTATCTACATTAATAACTGTCGTTGTAGGTGCATTCGTTTTTATGATTTTTTATGAACCAATTCCGTACGTTATCATTCGTGATTTATTATACATTTACAAAACTGAACAAAAATTGACTCGAAAATAGCGTATGGAATGAAGGCAAAAACTATAGAATTCCCCTCCTTATCAAATGTTAAATTCCTATAAAAATTTCGATCGTTTAGCATACGACTCATAAATTCTCACTACTTTTCAAATGGAAAAAAATAATGAAAAACCCAAAAATTTCGCTGAAAAACTCTCTCAATTAAAAAAACCAACCCGCTAAGATTGAAATGTTCATCCTTTTTCGGAGAAAATGGTGCAACGCTAGAGGATTTTTTAATAGGAGATTTCATCGGCGATAGACTGCACAAGTGAGTCTCATTGACGTCACTAATTCGACGTCGAAAACCAGTTGAACGTTGTGGAGAGCAGCAAACAGCCGATGTAGTCGATCGAGTGGCGCCTTTATCATTTTCCTGAGAAATAGGCCTCTGATATGATCAGTATCAATTTGGTGGTGCACATCAACATTAGACGATTATTGCGCCTTTCTGAGATTACTACCTCCTCTTGCCTTCCCTCCACCTTGCATATCAACCATTTCACGAAATGAAATAGAAGTTGCAAAAATCCCTGAACAGCACACTCTGATGAAATCCGCATGAATCTGAGTAAGAACGGTTTGCGAAACCAACATAGCGGCCACAGGGCGGCAGCAACCTGGTACGAAAGTAATTAATAAGCTTCCCAATATGATGCTCAAAAACTGAGGTCCTTGTCTCTTCAAAACTGCTGAATCAATTTTCAACTTTTCTTCTAAATCTGTTTCTTGACAATATTTTCTAGCACACGGAACTAACAAAATTTATTGTGTCGTCTACCCTGTATGATGGGCAGTGCTATCTTATAACATCCTTAAGGAACCCCTCATTCACAACTGCCAATATGAATAAACGAAAGGATGAAAAATACCTCTCGTTCCACTGCTGCAAGGATTGATCTCATTGATGTCCGACTCTTATGAACCCGCTCGTGTTGGATTTTCCTATTCAGCTGAGGTCTGTAAATACCTTCTTTGCATTAATAAAATCAGAAAAAATCCCAATGAGAAACGAAGATTTGAAAACCTAAGAATTTCAGTTTGCGATAAATGGAGAAAACATTTACGAATTAAAAGCCCGAGACTTCAAAAACCCTTTCGCACGAGCCCATCCCTACCAACCAATTTTGTAACGATGATTGCGTTTTCTGAGTACCTTCATTAAAAAACCTAGCGCTGTTCCACCTGAAAATTAGATTACATACAGCAGTTTTTATTAGTAACACAAGAAAAAAAGGTTATGTTTTTATATACGTCTGGGTACGACCAGATAACCCATAAAGAAATTCGAGGCCATCCTAACGAAGAAATATTGCCTCAGCGGAAGATCAATCGAAATTTCTTGATCCAAACAACCTTATCAGATTGAGGTGAGATTCATTTTAACCACTAAATGTGAAGCGTGTAAACAAAAGAGTTCACTTTAACCTTTCTATCTTTGACTGATCTCCGTAGAAAGAATCCGACCAACGTTCTCGACGCTTCAAAACTTTACTCGACTCTGGGGTGACAGCAGTTTCCCGTTCGAACGATGCTTTCATGCGACCCCTAGAGATGTTTTTCGACGCTTCAACTGCCGCTTTTCCCGGTTCTACCCCATATTTATTTCGATCGATTGCCTCTGGCTCTTGGCTACAAAAATTGATTTCGCTGACGGCCATTTTGATCGATACTCCTGTTTCATTCTACACAGATAAGGTGCTCAGCATTCGATTCATGCTACATTTTCATTATGCAACTTTTTACTCTTACAACCCGAGCAATACACAGCCACCCTTATAATGCAGTGCTTTTCACCTGCATGACCCACACCTTCCACTTGCACGGATCAAAGCAAAACAATTTTGCATACCTGCGAAGTCATAAAACGTCTGCCTCATATAACTTGGAATCCAAGCATAACAGAACGTCCTAAATGATCGTCAAAACGATAACTGGTAGATAGCTCAGTACATCTTTTGCCAACCGAAAAAAGAAACTTTTTTTGATGGCTTTTGATAAAAACGGAAGATATTTTTTGGCAATGAATTTTATAGAAGCACTTTTTACAAATTTTATTATCCTCTTAACTAATTTTATAAAAATGAAATACAAGCAAACAGAAAATATAGAAAATATTTTCCAAGATAATAAACTTTTTTTTTTGACAATTGTTGGATAATAGTCCAATCTTATTTCTTTTTTGGTGCAGAAATAGCACTTCTCGATTAGTCTACCTCTAATCTCTGAACATCTCGCTAAAAACTTTAACCCCGATAAGTCAAGATGTTTTGACCCGACACTGACCACCTATTACTTAAGCAAATACTTCTTGACAATTACGTCATGCTATAAAACTGAAATCCAGTTTTATTTAAATTGGAAATCTAGGCTTCTGAAGACAAATAGAGTACCTCTTATTGGAACTGGAATTAGACTCGTCTAAAAACCCCGATATGAAATCTCGTAACATCATTGATGCCTTGCCATCACTTCGGAACGGCGATGATTTATCGACGTGATCCGCCGCAATAAACGATGACGATTTATTAAATTCCTCTGTCGCGACAACTGCTCGAGGTTTCTTCAAGGGTAGTGGACTTGCATTTTCAACTGAAAATTTGTATATTATTCATACGTCACTCCTCTCACATACTTTTATGAACAAAGTATATCACTGAAGGTATGAAACGCTAGTGAATGAATACAGAGTATTATAACATTCAGAAAAAGGCTATTTCTGCATAAACCTCTCTCAGCTAACGTGAACAAGAAAATTCGACCTATGAATTCGATGACCCTTTCACAATGTAGTCAAAGTTTACGAAGAACTAAAACAAAACATTAAAAATCGCATGGAACTTTAACCTTTCATCACACCAAATTAAAACCTAATAAAAGAAACTGTAAATGCGTACTTTTGTAAGCGCACACCAACAATAGCTATTTCAATAAATTTCATAGGGATTAACACTCAATAAAGCCACATTAATACGGTTCAAAGGTGGCTTTTTATTGCAATATTTGAGATAAGTGAGCACTCGATACGGCTATATGACAAAAACATCCAATCGACAGAAATTAAATTATGAGACGAATCATGTTTTCATTTAATTCAGCTTATCTATCTCGCATTGCTGTCCCAGCTTAGATCGTTGCCGATAATCATCGAGATTAAATGATCATTGCCGGTGAACTATCTATGAACTAAGATATTCTTTAAGTAGTCGCTGGAAATGAAAAATCACCTTTTTTTACAGAATATATGAGACAAAAAAAAGGCGACAAATAATTTAACAACGAACTGTTATATCGTTATAAGCACTCTCAATACCGCTTTCCCTTCTCTTTCCTCAGATTCACACACACACGATTTAAAGTCTCATAGCACTGAAGAAGGAAAACCTTGTATGCAACTTACCTCGCTTCCATCCACCCCTGTCGAACGATTGACGAGCGCTATCGCTGATAGAAAGTTTCGAATGTGGTGTCACTGCCCTTAAAATACACCCGTACGCTATATATGTATACATAACCACTCTTTCTTTCTCTACCGAAAGGTTTAAAATTTCATGCTTTCCCGCATTCTCAACAAAGATTTTTGTTGGAAACAAGAAGATAAAGTATTTAATTGAACAGATGCATACTAAATGCACTCGTTCTGTAATACGCTTTATAATGCCCAAAAAAAGAATGCAAATAGAGAAATAAAAAAGCAAAGCAATTCAACAAATTCGAGAGAAGTTTGTACTTCTGAACTGGCATCATTGGAGTCCTAGAGTTCGTAGTTCGAGCAGTTTGATAGAGACCTCTCGACTGAGGAATTCGACCATCTTGAGATGCCGTCACTGCAAGTTAGAGGAGATGCATTAGAGTACCATAATTCACAAAAACTACACTTCAAGCAGATCCGATCGCAAACACTCCCTTGAAGTATAGAGCTCATTCTCACTATACGCCTTATTCACCTTCAAAGTTTAGTTCCAATCACCTAAGTCTAAACGTCGTTCATGCACAACGAACAAATCCAGCCATTCAATTGCTCATAATCGTGCCAATCACAATCTACAACACTAAATGCTGCGATTAAGGGATGCTGTACAACAAACAAATGTACAACCACCTCATCACTTCTTATGCGAAAATTATACCAATGCGATAAAAGCTTGAGGTAGATATACTACGATTGTATAAAATCCCATTTGAAAACGCTCTACGATTCCATTTCTTAATTTAAAATAATGCATCTTTTGAAATAAACTAACATATGCTGAATAATAATTTCATTAAAAAAGCAATCAGCTTAACCAACTAATCTGATTGCAAATAAATTTGATGCAATCATGAAATCAAAAGTGGGAAGATTGTCTCACATGAAATAAATTAAATTATGAAAGTGTATTTACCAGGTAAAATGTTCTTCAAAAAACTATACGCATCGTTCATCTTTTCCTTTGAACCGAAATCGACAGTGATCTCCATAATTGAGTTCGGAGACGATCCGCTGCTTTTCGCAATTAATGAGAGTGTTGTATAAAATGGTGCCCTTGTTGGTAGAAATACTGTATCCTTTCCATATGACTAAAGCAATTTCGAAAAATGTATTATCGAATGCTATAAGATGAATAAAAAACACTGAGAAACTGATGGAAAAAATAAAATAAAATTGCATAAAAACAAACAAAGAAGATTAATGGTAGATGGAGAAAAGCAAAGGACAGAAAAGCTTTAACTTTGCTAACAAAAAGTGACTACCTAAACAATATTAATAAAATACTTCCATGACTATAAAAAAAATGATAAAGATATAAATCAACTCCAATAATGACATAGAAAAACAATATTCCTCTTGCCACACTTCATATCGATATGATAGCTAGAAACCATTCATATCAAATATTTCCAAAATCCTTAGTAGATGATCACAATGCGTCATTTCTACTTTAAAATTCACTTTAAGATGTGAAAGAAAATAGGAGCTTCACTATTGGTTTCATATTATAGTCTAATTGATACTATCTGCTCATCGATCTTTGCATTCTCCGTTACTCCAATTTCCTTTACTTTGGTGGATGTCACCTGTAAACTTCGAGGTATCGTTGATGACAACACTTCTAATAAAAAAAAAGTTTGATTATAAAATAAATTTGTTCCAACGTTTTCAAAAATTCATACAAACCATTTTGCAGCCAGTTTTAGGGCACCACTCTAGATGTTCTGTTTTGCTATTCCACCGCAATGTACCGTTTTGCATCGGTGGAATGAGTTGTACCCCTTGTGGGACACATCGCACCTAAAAAATTCAAAGTTTTTATAACAATTCAATGTATGCACATTAGGATTCTAACTGTTATTTCAATCATTTAATTTTATCATTTAAGACTTTCTTATTTGCCCTCGATGACATTAAAATCAAATTTCCAAAAAGATTTAAAAGTGGCGAATTATCGATTTACTTGATCTTCTAGTTTTTTTTTTAAACCAATCATTAATAATGCATGGGTGGGCAAAGTAGAATGACACAACAATGATAATAAACCGGTAACAATATAAAAAAAGCAATGATAAGAAGATTGCCATGTCCAACTAAAATGCAACTTTAAAAAAACGATGGTACCTTGAGTGTCAAAAAATAAGTATTGGTTCAAGTCGCATCAACCGGCACTAATGTTTAAAAAAGGCATAGGCATTAATGCTTACTCACCTTAGCATGCCAATCGCGGTCATCACTCATTATGAGTTAGCCTGCATCGGAGAACTGCGCTCAATGCAGGGTGAATTGTGGCGATATTCAAAGATCACGATTCCTACAAACGATCCTCCTTTCAAAGCAAAATGATACAACGCAAACATTACCGAATATACAAATATCATATTGAAACATCTACGGCGATTCGTTAAATGCACAAATAACGGAGAAATAATAAACTGTGTAACGATTCGATATCCTCCCGGGCCAGTGGTTCCTTGTCGAGCACTCTCAAGAAAACCAAACACGTTTATTAGTTGAAACCACAGCCCCAATGGGCCCAAGAGCACCGCAACGGCGGACCAAGAAACGCGAGCGAACAACTCCGAATGAACGAAGAAACACGCTAAATCAGAGTGGACAATAACAGTTCGCATATACCCTACTTATAGTATCAAAGCGACGCTTACAAGAGCATTATATAGTGTATACTGTTCTACGATCACACTCAAACTGCTGTATGGTTACAGTCGAGCTGCTCTACAACCATAATCGAACTGCTCTACGATCAAAAGCGTTACAGACCATGACTAGAAATATTTGCGTGAGGTAAAGATTAAATCAGACTTCAATTGCAATCGCCACCAGCACTTGACTTAATTTGTTACAAATGCAATGAATTATGTCTTGATCAGGACCACCTTCATCCTATTTGAATCCGACAAACGAAATCTTTCGTGCTCCACATGGTTGTGGATTAAGCGCTCCTGATTTTAGCTGTGATCGTTACCAAATTTTACCCAGGCCCATTGCAATATTTTCCACAGTACAAACGTACAACAACAAAATCAGCCTTTGCAAACTTACTAGAAGAGCTTCCGTTTAATGCAAGCTATTACTTCTATTATAACATTCTGACTCTCTATATCTACCAAGAAATTTCAATGTGCTAATAAATACGGCGCATAATCAATGATAAGTTCTTATGTGATAAAGATAAAATTTGGCCGTAAATAAAGATAAAACGTAGCCATAAATAAAGCTTACAAGCTCAAAGATAAATCACGACAGTTCAAGTCAAACCTCACACGCTGATGAACGAAACACAAACAACAACAAAAAACCACCCTTTGAAGTCGACCCAGATTAACGTGTTTTCCCGCGATAAACGATTGTTGAAGGCGCGAAAACGATATGGAAAAATTGTTGAGTAGCTATACGCTACAATCACTGAATTTGCATAAAAATTTATCAGCGAAGAAATTATGGAAAGGGGAAATAAATGCCAATTAAAACATAAATAAGCTTATCAGAGAGCTATTCTGAGATGGAAAATTAACGAATATATATGCTCGAATAAAGCTTTTTTTTGAAAAAGCTTTTTTTGAAAAAAAAATGCAAGCAGAAACATCAAAGAGAAGCTTAATGTCATAGATTATTTTATGATTCAAATGTATAATAAGCAATCGTTTGAAGACTCACTGGAAATGAAACAATTTAAAATATGTTTGAAGTAATAAGCAACAATTACACTCAAATATTTATGATCTGTCAACGATCTGAAGTGAAATGAACAGTTTTTAAATCTTTTCCAATAACCAAGAGTGCAACTTAGGTTTAGCCCATAATCCAAAACAGAACTACCACTTTTTGCATGAAAAGAAAAATATTTGAGCCTTTAGTCTCATTCTTCATTCTTTTTTAATCATCGCTAAATCCACATGCGAAAATTGAGAACAATAGTATAGATTGATCCCTCTTTGAATATGATCAGCGAAAAATCTTCTTGACCGTAATGAGTTCTCCATTGCTTGCTGAAATTCTTCTTTGTTTATCTAGAATATATCTTTTTTTTAGGGGGCAGTAATCATTCATAGTTTTCGTTATCGATGCGATGACTTCCCAATTACGCTTTTCTTAGCCGATCCTCTTCTTATATATCTGGTCAATGAGATAAACTTTTATAATGTTTAATTGGATATGTATTATGTTGTTTTTAGGTAATATGGGATATTTACGATGGATCTACACTGCTTTTTGCGCAACGTTTTGCAGCAATTTGAACTACGATTAGGTTAGTAGTGCCTATGCACTAATAGATGAGAAAAAACACTCTAAAGCCTCGAGGCATTCTATCTATTCGTTACAGACGATCCGCTGTTTGCTCAATCAACAATATGTGCCGTCTATTTAAAATCGGTCATCACAGATTTCTTGTCGGGACGTTATATCATCTCTATACTCTACTCAAATTTTATATACAATCATCATGGCTTTATATCATATCATAGCTAGTAATCATGAAATGTTTTATGCAAATTTTTTGTTTTGTAATATTTCATATTTTTGTATTTTGCATTTTAATAAGTTAATTTGTGCTGTTTAATAACTCGTCAATTAACCTGAAATTATCAAAAATTTTTAAAGTTAATGTCATTTTAAAGTATATTCCATAGTTGTTGTAAATTTGGCTTATCTGTTGAAGTCTTATTACTTGACAAGTTTACTGGAGTTTATGGAGTTTACTGGATGATGTATCCATATTGCTGCTTATATGATCATTCCTATCGAAAAAATTCAGTTATTCCTCTTTATTCATTCATCATCTTCTAATAGATGGATAGGCGATTATATTAGCAGTCTGCATATTTATAGATGAATGAGATATGCAAGATTGAATTTAAATGAAGAGCAGTTCATAACGATTGCAAGATATGAAATCAATCGAAAAATTTCATTCTGTTGATGAATATTTGCAAAATAATCAAAAAAAAATTTTTTTTTCAAGGACATTTAATGATGGGCATATATCACAAAGACAACATAGAACTAAATAATCATTGATACAATAAAAGTGCAAATTAAATTACACACATTCCAATTTGCTTATCTCTTTGATCGATTATCTTCAATGCATATTTTTCGTTAATTGTGAAATTCTACTCGAAAAAAAATCAATATTATAGGAATTTATAAGAGTGTTTTGAAAAGGTTTTAGCTGGTTATTAAGGCTTATTGAGTCTAGAAAACGAAGATTTTCAATAGAAATATGATATTTCTAATATTGCTAGTGCCCAAAGCAGTTCCTCTCAAAGTACTGTCACATTTGTTCAAATCAACATGAGGTATGTGAGAGTAGCGTTCCACTCTCATAGCGATAAAAATGGTATGGTATTCACTTCATGATTTTCTATATTTAAAAAAATATGGCGATTCTTGTAGTTTGATATCAAAATTGTGAGAATCACGCTTAATGACATCAATATTTTGAAAGAGTTTCTACAAGAATAAATTCTATATGCCACATTTTCTTTGTGAAGTTTTGGTGCAATTATTGGAGATTTATTGGGGGATTATGAAATATAAATATGGACTTAAATATACACATAAGTAGATGAATAAAATAAACAGACAAATAAATAAATAAATAAATACATATACATATTTACATACATACAAATATACACTCATAGAAACAGTCTCATTAATGCAGTTTTTAGATGAAAGATTGCAATGGTGCAATAATTTGACCTTGAAGACCGTTATTGATTCAACGTACGGCTCCTCGTTACAGCATTTGAGAATTGATGAAAACGTTGCGGCTTTGCTTATTCAGAAAAACAATGTCTCAAATTGATTGTTTTAAAAATAATTCACTTTCAATTTTAATGAGAGAATAATTTTAGATGGAAAAAAGTGTGAACATTTCCCATCATAAAGGTCATCGCTGTTCAACAGATACAAACCTCGTTGTTCACTGTGAAAATCATCTTTCAATCACACCTCTCCACCCACTTTTCGAAGATACCGACTGCCATACATCATATGTGTGGCCCTCTCACCTCCCATCCTCTCCAATGAGGTCTTCCTAACTAACTAGTATTATCTTTTCCCATTGACCACTTTTGTGTCATACTCGTATTTGACTTGCTGTAAAATCCTTCTCGTAATGTCTTACTATAGAATTATACTCGAAACCATCTCTACTAGGCAGCATTCGGCGATTGCCGAAGAATGAACGCAATTTGAGCTTCTTTGCACCAATAAGTATGCAGATTTGTTAGGGAGAGGATATTTTAATTAACATACATTGTGCATAGATGCAGTGTAGATTGACGCATTGAAATAATTCATTTTTATTTGTCATGTTTCCAAATTTTTTTGTTTTCAATGTGATTTGTTTATTATTATTGCATTATTTTTTTCGTATTTATGTTGTATTTTTTATCGTATCGTCTATTTTGATGCCAAAAATGCAAATTTATGCATTTCTATTCAAAAAAACTATGGAAAATTAGCAGAATTCTGCAATGCCCATAGGGCATATTTCTGAAGCAGTATTTCCGACATTTTTTTTGTTACTTTCCTCAACATTTTAAAGCTTCTCTAATCAGATCATTGTCTTGTTTAGTTTCATTATTTCAACAAAGCTTTGTTCATCTTATTATTCTTAATGTACTATAATTTTATCGCTACGACTGCAATTTTATTATCATTTGCATATTTTAATTAAAAAGCACCTACTATATTTGATTAAAAGATTTATATTTACATTATTATCTCCTATATTATATAATGAAACAAAACATCGCAAAAAAACACCACAAATATATGGTTTATGATATATATTAGAGTCAACTACGTTAGTTTTGCTCGGAAGCAGATGTTAACCATGGGTTGGTTGGAAACCGCGACTTTATGTTTGCCGAACTGATGCTTTACCGTTGAGCGAAGGATCGCGGGGTTGCCCGTACCTGCGGGCAAATTTTCTGAACGTCAAATAAAGCTGAACTTGTATTTATGGGAACATCGCTGCTCATCGTGAATATTTCGAAGTACAACTTTATCAACGAGTTGTATTTTGCTTATTCCAGGAATATAAACACAGAATGCTTTATTCAACAATACTTACTATACTCTTTGCCGCATCATCGCGTTCATTTCAAACTAACGAAAAGAATAGTGAAAGCGCGTTTGTGCTATTCCCACATGGAGCCGATCCACAATCCGACACTAAGGTTATAATTCCTGCAGGTGGCGTTTTTCAATAATTTTTTCATTGTTTTTAATATCAGAGCTGTTCAATACAATTTTAAATTTGTAGCAATAAATAACGTATGGGTTTCCGGTTGCCACCAATATGCTTTGTAAAATTAATCTATTCGAAGTAATAATAATTCCTCTTCATATCCCCATCCTCCTCCTGTCCTCTTGAACGAATCAAAAGGATATTGCACTGATCGGGAATTTTCAATGCGGTTTTTTCGTTGCAATTATATCAGGGGTTTACAAATATATAATAAAGTATAGTTGGATGAAACAATTGAAAAATTGAAATGACCCCTTTATTTATGATGGCTTCGAGAAGGTCTCGCAAGCATATTGGGCGAATTACGAACTGAATATTAAGGTAAGGCGGTATTCTTGATAGCACCGGAAATAGAACAATGCTGGGCATTTATATAGTCCCTAGAGCGTAAAAGAAAGAGGCTTGAGGATATAGGTGGGATGCTTTAGAGTTGGTTAATTGTTAGTTCGTCACATCGGTGTAGATGACTATTGACGTACATTTAAGAATAGACTGAATTATACTTATGTACTAAGAGTACCATCTTGTACTATTTTACGGCGTTTTTCATTGTCACCTATGAAATTTTATTGCGTGAAATCAACGCGAAATCATATTTCAATGCGCCACAATATATGAACATCTTCAATGACTGTGATTTTTCTCATGTATATATAATTCAGCATTTGATATAGAACTGTCATCCTTAGAATCAAACCAACTGAAGTGTTCTCTCCACATATCTCTTGCTCCCACTAAGTATATCATGAGAGGATGACTTGCTGAATTGATAAGTTCTTCTTTGCACTCTAAAGAGATGATTATACAGCATGTGAAGTGGTAATTCTTTTATGCTATTTGAGTATATTTGTCAAGAATTATGTTATTTCTTCGTCAATCCGATAACTATCGAACACACATCCGCCTCATCGATTGTCCTCAAAAGCAGTTTGTATTTGCTGTACTTTCAAATATGGCTTTTTATTGGAAGCGGATGTGGGTTCAATCTTAAAAAGTCAACAACATTCTAATTGCATTATAACAATATTCGTTTTATGTGTTTTTTTGATGCGCTCATCGGGCCCATATATGTTACTATTCTCACCGTTTCTAATATGCATCCATTCAAGGACAAATTTTTTTATTGAATATTTCGATGTAAAACGTCGACAATATGGCCAATATATCTTATTCTTACGTTGTTGGAAGTTTTTCTAAGAAAACAGAATAGAGCTTTTTTCCAAAAAAAGCTAAAACAATTATGAGAATATATTGGTTTGAATAATTTTATATGCCTTTTTTTTGCAGAGCAATTTTTAGACTTTTCTAATATTTTTTCAATTTTCAAAGTTTTTTTCTGCAAATTTTATGCCAATGGAAGTGAAATTTTATTTCCAAATGAAAACTACTGAAAATAATCGCTATGAAATTGTTCTATTTTATTGTCGTTTTTTTTTTAAACTTAAATAATTTATCATCTATGAAAGATATTATCCAGTTTGACGAATATGCAATAAGGGCATTTATTGATTTTATATGCACCTGAAATAGATTGAAAGAGGCGAACAATTCATTCTCAGTTGAGTTTATAACCTTAGCAAATTATAAGCAANAAATCTCCTAATTTTTAGTATCAAATGGACCACAACCACCATTTCCGTGTATAGTCGCTGGAATTGGTACACATGAACATGGACAAAGCTTCACAAAAGGCAATTTCCACTACAAATGCAATAATGGAACGTCTGAAGTTATTGGTTAGTTATCAAATGCTTATTTTATCGTAAATCGATTATATCAATTAGATATTCGTGCGATAAACGTTTTCAAACGTTATAATTTTTCAATGTGGAACTGATTTGCAACTAAAAAGAAGAAAAAATTCGCTGAGTAAAAACGACTTTCGTCGGGGAAAACAGCAAAAAAAAAAAGTCGTTGAGGTAGAATAATTCACCAAAAATATCCATTATATCCGATCTTTTTTGCTTTTCCTAGCACCTCTTTTTCCATATAGTTTCTCTTTTAATTAAAGATTTACCACTCAACAAAAATTTTACTCTTTGGTAAAAGTTATGTAGTCTAATAAAAGTATAGTTCATTATTAGTATTAAGTAATTTTGATTCTTCGAAAGAAACCTTCTCTTTATTGATTCTTTTTTCTAAATGGAAAAAATCCTTAACTCGAACGTTCTGCTAATGAATTATGCGATATTATTCTAGCTTGCATAGCAGATGATAAATCGGTTATACATGTTGGTCGTATGTTCATTCGTAATGGAATAAAACATAAGTGCACCGTTCATGGCGATACGGTTACCTATGAACAAGGTAAGTCTTTGCATAGCGAACCCTCTTCACGTCCTTGTTTGTAGCACATATGGCTAGATATATTCAAAAAACGATTGCAATTTTATTGGGAATCCCCCCTACAAGATCTGTATTACTAATAACCTCAAAGAGAGTAGCTGTAACCTTTAGGGCATTTCTATAGCCTTGCAATGAATCACAACAACTATATGTAACAACTTTACGATTTTGTAGGGAATTTCTACAGACTTCTAGGTAATTTTGCATTTTTGCATCAAATCATTGCATTTTTTGCTGCGAATTTCTAGCAGCCTCATAGCCTCTTAGACATTCCTATGGTAGACTGGTAAATTATCATTAGTAACAAACCACTATAGCACTGCAAAAGATTCTTACACTTTATTGGGGAACCACTAGAGTTTCCAAGTAAACTAATTGCTATAACATCGTACGATCCCAATACTCATTTATCAAGTACAACTTGCCCAATAATGCATTTTACAGCACTATAATAAATCCTTACAGCTTTAATATTCACCACAAACGATATTCGCTCCTTTCGTCTTTTTAAGAAATCTTTTCAGTTCATCACAAAATTTGCATATAATCTCCTCAGTTTATCACGAAATTTGCATATAATCTCCTCAGTTCATCACGAAATTTGCATATTCTTTTCAAGAAATCCTCACATTTCTATAGGAATTTCTAATCATAGACGACCATCGTTCTTGCAAAATAGTGAATTCTAATAATATGTAAGAATTGTGGAATACCATTTCGAGAGGTATTTCAACTCATTTAATCGCATAAAATCGCAAATAATAAGTGATCGACAACGAGTAGTTGATATTCGAAGGATGAACTTCGAATCCCACCCGGTTCAATTATAGTTGATGTGGTTAGGTTGAATTAAAAATTCTACGATATTTCTGTATTATATACGTACCATTGAACTGTAGGCTATATCGATTTCCGAGATATAAACAAAATAAGAGATATTATTATGTAACCACATAAATGGGCACGAATCTAGTCCCTGGAATGGGAAGTTTTTCTTCTTCGCAGATATTAGATGGAAAATGACATCATTCAATTCCACTTTATTGCTTTCACAAATTCGACTGTATTTTAGCAATATATCTGTCAATATCTGTCAACATGTCTCAATATTGTACCGATCGATAAATCGATATCTATGAGTTTCAATTAGGCTTTGCCTTCAATCATTGTTTACTTAATCTCAATCGCTTTTCATTTCAGAGTCAACATGTTTCGAAAATGGTATTCATTATATCGTTGGTGATAGATTCAGGAATGGATCATTCCAGCTTATCTGTCAAAAAGATGGAATTTCAATTGTCGGTAATGAACTCATTGCAAATTCAATTCTTCTAAATTTTAGACATCAAATATTCGAAATTTTATCGCTTAATACAATCGTATAACAAATTTTCCCGCAGTAGAAACAAGAAAAAATTCCATTTCCATTTGAGAAAAAAAAAACTAATATTTCTCGATCGATTACAAACGTATAAATTTTATCTTTTCTCAATAATATGAGCTAATAACTTTATTAGATTTAATCAGCACATAAAGAATTGTATAATATCACTTTATAGGTTGTTATATACAAAATACAGATGAGATAATACCATTGGGAAGTGTTCGCATGATTGCCCATTATCGTCACAATTGTGAATTATTATCGAAAGGCAAAGTACGATATTCGGTGAATTGTAAGTGCATCATTTTATATAAATTGTTTTCGTTAGCTGATTATGACCTATCAATAAATCGATATAGATCATATCGAATGTGTGGGATATTGCTGAATTGTGCTGAATAATGTTGAGAAAGTAAAGGTGTTCAATAAGTTGTTTGATGCATGATGCAGGATGAGGGGAAAATTTTTGATTTTGAAAAAAGAAAATCCAAATACCGATGAATAGATCGACTCTGACGCCTTTCGGGCTTGGCAATTCCGGCATCGCAATAAAACATTCAGTAAGTTGTTTGGAGAAGGTATGCGGAAATGATATCTGAAATTTTAGCAATTATAATATCATCTCTTTGAAAGATAACTTAGTTATTTGAATGATGGCTAGATAACGCACAATTGCATCATGACAATTTCAGTGATTGGCTGCAAGAAGGATGATGAATTCTTTAATGAAGGCCAAATCTGGACTGAAAAACACATTAGGTATCAGTGTACTTCCGATGGTACTCTTAAGGTGCTCGGTGAGTTGTGTTTGATTGCATTAAAGCTTACGTGTGAAATATTTTCATATCGTTTGTACGGAAAAAAACGACTAGTAGGGGAATCGTTAAAAACGGTGCAATTCAAAACTAAATAATTTTTTTCATTGGTAATTGATGGACCAGTCGAGTATATGAATATCATTCAGCTCTACATGATAGTATGCAAATAAACGGATGTCGGAATTTACATTGAGGAATATTATTTGAGTCTGAAAAAAAACGCCAAAAAAATTTTTGAAAGCAGATTTTGCAACATTAGAAAATCATTTAAATTGTTCATATTTTATTCTTTAAATAACCTTCTAAAAATATTTGCCAACTACAGTGGATTAGCATTGAAGATGATTCGAAGTTTCCACGAAAAAAAAACGATGAAATATCTGAAAGAACTCTGCAAAAAAATATTGGACAGATGATTCTCTAAAAAATTTTTTTAGAGGTAATTATGTAAATCATTTTGGATGGAAGTGGTGTGATT
>JAAVTS010003902.1:0-16170 GCA_022845575.1 Baylisascaris ailuri
GCTGAATATACAGAATCAATCATTCGCACCTACTGTCGCGAATCGCTAGTAAATTCGTGATGCGCATGCCGTCATGACGATCAGCTCGCGCCGTTGAATAGCAAAGAACGGCTGAAAAGCAAAGGACAAATAGCGACGCCACCTAAAATGGACAGCCGGTGCACCTGCACCAGAAACGATACAAAGCTCAAAGGAAATACGGCTCAAAAAAGGAGGCGAAATAAAGGAAAGGATGCTGAATCGGAGAAGATCAACGAAAGCGAAGGCGGAGTTGAGCAGGGGGGTATAAACAGCCCAAGCTCAATTCCGTCATTGGCATGCTAACCAAAGACCACTAAGGGGTCTATGTACAGTTAACGGCAAAACGACTTCGCTTCTGTGCTTCGTTCTTCTCTCGCTTCGCTTCTTCGTAGACGCCGTTGTATCGCCCGTCTTCTATACATATTCAGCTGCTTTCGCTTCAACGTTGCAACTACTGAACGTAAGTGCTTGAAACGCAATTCCAAACAAGCCAAAACATTTCTCGTTCAGTACACCTACTACGTTTGTTCTCGAAGGTGGAGTTAATTTTGTGGTTTTCATGAATTTCTTTTCAAAATAGTTTTTATCCCAATTTTCTGGGAAATGGAATTGGAAACCTTCTCCCAAAGTACAACACAAATGTTCCCTATGTTTTAATGTAATTTTGTAAACCATTTGTGGTTTCAAGCTTCTTGATGCAGCTGTCATTAGTATCCTGAAAGGAAAACATTGGCCATTTGGGAAATGAAGTTTTCGAGGTGTCACGTTCGAAGCAGCAGGTTTGTAATATGTGATCTTGGTTATATTATTACCGCCCTTGTTTGTATTCAAGGTCTTCGTTGGTAGAAGCCAATGAGTTAGGTGGATGGTGAGGTTTCTGAATCTATCGGTTTCTCGAGCGGAGGTAATGCGTTTATGTTGTTTGGATGGTATGTGTTAGATTCAGTCACCGTCTAATTGGTGATCGGTATTGGATTCACCTTGGAACCTATTGCCTAGGCGTGTGATATGCGCATGTTGTCTATGCCCGATAGGGCAAGCACCACTTCTACAGGGTCTCGATTTAATCTGCTTCTAGCCGCCAGCATCAGAAACTTTTAGACGATCAGTTGTTTTATTTGCAAATGAATAAAAGCAATAAAGAATGTCTCTATGGATGAAAATTTGATCAGTGACTTGATTAATGAGTAAATATGAAGCTCGTTAATACTTTTCATATACGGACAACTCGGAACTGAATGACTTTTGCTGAGGGTACATATTCCGCGGGCTAAGTAATACGGATGCACACGTCACACTTTTGATAAAGCATGCTTTAGAAGCTCATTAAAAATAATCAACAGATTGTCTAGTCACAGTTGAATCATGGGAGCTCCTTCTCTACTACTACGAACGTCCGTAGCATTCTTTAAGCAAAACGGTGCTCGCTTTTCTTCTACTTAATAGGGCAAATAACTGATTCTTTGCAAGTGTTATTTAAATCTCGGATGGGATTTAATCTAGGCCCTATTATTTGATCATAGAATTTGCGCACGTTGTTTTTGCGTCTTATGGGATAAAATAATAGTGTTGGTGATCAAATCCTGATCCGACGATAGCCTACCTGGATCTCACTTAATGCAGACAACTCTACTGGCTCGTTTTTGGAAAGTATAACTGATTGAAGCGATTTCCAGCCCTCAAGAAATTTTCTTATAAAAATCTTGCACTTCATTAATATCTAGGTAGCAGCTATTTTCACCTTTTTTTCTTCCTTTTTGCAAAGTTGCAAACTCAGCACTTTGCGATGAAAAAATAAAACCCCTTTCGAGCACACTGAAAAAAAACCGACAAAAAACTTCCACGTTTATTAATGAAATTTCTTCAATTTCTTTCTAAAATTCCGAAATTTATTTACGTCTTTCCTTCTTTCGAAAATTCTAGTTATGATGATTTCTGTTGTTCATATGAAGCTGCCCGATATTTTCTCTTTAAATCGGTTGGCTTTTTGTCTTCAATCAACCGGCCAGTCAAATTTTTTTTCCAATATTTTGCAGTCGGCACTCAACGTTTCACGCTGTTAGATATGCACTCGTTTCGTGTGACGTTATGCTTGATTTCGAAAGATATGAGCATCAAAAGCGTACAGTGTTTATCATAGGTAATGGCCGAGTACAACGGGCAGCAGATGAACCAGGGTTATGGTGTGGGAGACATGGGCCAGTCCCCCGCCACGATGCAAAGAATGCAAGCGCAACATCCATCGCCACAACAGCAGGTGGGTAAACTCTGGAACAGTACTTTATAGGTGTATTTTAAAAGTCATATTTGGCATTTACTAAGCTAGTTTTTTTTGTTTTTTTTTTTTTACTGTGGCAAGAAGATGAAGGGTAAAAAGTGCACATAGGTGGAAGTGGGAGGAAAGCTCACTTTCATTCAGGCAAGGTTTGCACTTATCGGGTATCGTCTAAGCTCAGCTTGTTGCCTCCAGAAACCTCTGTTCTTGTGCTTTCATTTTGTTACTTTTCCATTCCCTCCTCCTTTATTTCATGTTCACTTCGCCAGTTGGATATGTCGGAGGTGCGTGTCGTTGAAGCAAACACCCGTCAATGTTTCAGAACACGCATATGATGCAGGGGGCGCAAATGCTGCCTCAAGTACCCCAGCAGCAAATCATGACCCAGGTTCCTCAGCAGCAGGTTATGGCTCAGGTATCTCAACAGCAGGTTATGGCTCAGGTATCTCAACAGCAGGTTATGGCTCAGGTATCTCAACAGCAGGTTATGGCTCAGGTGCCTCAGCAACAGGTCATGGTTCAGGCGTCTCAACAACAGATGATGATGCAATCGAGTCAGCCCATGCAAATGCCTGCTTGTAATTTTTGCTTCTTTCCTTCTGTTGCTTCTTTTTTTCTAACCTGCGCGATCTGTGATTGACACTAATGGGTTGGACGTTCAATAAGCAACTCAGTTAGGTCGCTGCTTAGTTTTGTGCCTCAGATGATGTCTTATGCATTTCCCTTATATTCCGTAACAGCTTACCTTTCGTAGCTGTTTGAAGCGTAGCAATTGGCGTAATTAGTTTGCTTCTTTCTTGTGTGTGCTTTGCCAATGACTCTGAAAACGACCGTTTTCCGTCATTCTCAATTTGCAATATTGTTCCATTGGGTGTCATCCGAAATGCTACGGAGCCTTCAATTCAAAATCAAATGCTCTCTAGGTAGTAAGTAAGCTATTCGTGTGTATGTGTGTCTGTGTTGTAAAATGCTGTCATGGCCAGCGTCGTTCAAGATTCGGTCGTCTACGATCGTCCAAGATTCTCTGTGCATTATTATCACCGGTGGGTCACATTCGACCGATTCACTGGCTAACCATCTGTCATCTGATGCCGATTTGTAGTGAATCAAAATATAGGCGGGTTGAAGTGGGCGTTTCAAAATGCATCATTTAGGTACAAGCATGAGTATTCATCAAATGGCGCCGCAGATGGGAGTCACATCGATGATTCCGCAACAAGGTGTCGCCTTAATGAATCAATCTGGTCAAATGCCGCAACAAGGTTTCTCCTTATATCATGTTTATCGTATTCCTTTTGAGTACCGATGTTACTAGTTCAAAGGAGGAGAAGGTATCATATCCTTGGTGATGGGGGATTGC
This sequence comes from Baylisascaris ailuri, assembly GCA_022845575.1. Lineage (NCBI taxonomy): Eukaryota > Metazoa > Nematoda > Chromadorea > Rhabditida > Ascarididae > Baylisascaris > Baylisascaris ailuri. The sequence continues at coordinate 3,657 of JAAVTS010003902.1, forward strand.
AATTAGTTTAGGAGAATAAAAGCGATACACCCACATACAATGATATTTTCAACCCTGTCAAATATGCGTTCTCAACTCAAATAGGCGGAATAGAAAAGGGAGGAGGAGGAGAGTGGAGGAAGAGGGCAAAGATGAGCATTTGGCATGTAGCTGTCGCAGGTAGTCTAGTTACCAATTATGCTTCTGTGTCGCTTTCTTATTCACTTTCTCCCACGAGCTTTTCCTTCTCCTCTGACCGCATGCGACCAGTCTTATCCAGGCTGTATTAGTGATCGATGGTTGGTATGTCGCGAAAAGCGATCCCTTGCAGCATTCGTAGGCACCCCCTAATTAACACTTTAACGCACTTTTTCTATTTGTTTTCAAAGCTCGTCGCTGTGAAAGCTAGCCAGTTCGTTTGCATGCATGTGTGTGTGTGTGTGTTTTTACGCGATTCATCGAGTACATATACAACGGAGAATAACACTTCGCCGCCTGTGTAGCTGGAACAAATTTTAATTTTTTTTACGTTCCGTTTCCGGTTTCTATATCAATCGTTTAAGCGTTGAGCATTACTTTAAATGCTTAAGTATTTATTTGCAGCAATTTGCGTCGGGAAACTTCGCAATTGTTTGAAGTGGAGCAGAAGAATAAAGACGAAGGCTTCTGAGAGCTCACGATTAACTGATAGTTGTTTAATGTTTGTGTCATCATAAAAGAATCACATATTATTAGAGATGAAGTGAGTACAATCAGAAGCAGTGAATCAAGCTATTCATGCCCAATAAAAAGAGATCACCCCGAATTTGCGTTCCCTTCTAAGTTGTGATTTTCCCACCAATAAGTTCACGCATATCTCGTGCATTGTTCAGGTGGTGGTCAAGGGCAACTCGTACAAGGCGCGGACCAAATGCTTGCTGCACCACCGTCGCAACAACAACAAACGCAACCACAGACGCACATGATCGGTACAAGTATGGGACAACAGCAGATGATCACTCAGATAGGTCAACAGCCGCAGCAGCATACGATAATGCAGCCCTCTCAACAGTTGATGCAGCTTCAGCCAATCACCTCCCAACAGTCGATGGTACAAAACCAGAGCCCAGTGGGCTTTGCCCACCCGACGCAGCCACGGCCACCGAATACCGGCTATCAGCAAACTGCCCCACTTCATCGTTTGCCTGCACCACGCTATCCGGCGCTTAGTCCCGAAAATATCTCGCACAATGCTAATATTTGTTAGTCTTTCGTACTTTTCTTACTCGTCTCTTTTGTGATTGAGTGTGTTATATGTTCTAGTCTGTTTATTACTCAAAATTACCCTGCTAATAATAGCAACAGGAACTCTTTTCTTTAATTCATTTTAATTGTTTTAGTGGTCATTCAGAGGTTGAAGTAGTAATAATAGACATGCATCTTTCGAAAAGCATTGCATGTTCTCAAACATTTCCTTAAATCCTTCCTAGTCATATTCATCCATCGGGCATTGATGCTTTAATAAAACTGTTGTGTTTTGTTCCCTTCGCTAACCGAAACTGAGCGCTCTTCAACGTATGCTGTACCTCACAACTTCATTCTTTTTCGAACTAAAATCCACTTGTAACTGATCGAAGGCATTCGATCGTAGCTGGAATTCGGCTGCGATCGGCCGAATTTCGAAACTGTCGATGAGTAAATTCGACCGATAAAAACTGACTGTAATTTCGCTTTTTAATCAAAATGTGCTCGGTCGGTTACCGTTGCTAGCCGCTGGCTATGGTTTGTTGGTTTTGCCATGTTCGCTTTAAGCGATAACCAGATTATTTCTGAAAATTTTGCCTCAGAGATAATTAGTTTGCTGTGAACGATGCGCTATTTATGTCGTCGTAGATCGTCCTGCTATGCAGCGAGGCCCAATGACGCCAAGGGTCATGGGTCAGTCTTCGGCCATTCGACAAGCACTTGGCCACTTACCGTCAACATCTTCCGCTCCATGCATGTCAGCCACTTCAGTCGGTCATAGCAAACCACCTAGCAGCTCCCGAATACTTGAAAAGGTGGGTTGCTGTATGCCCCATATTGAAATTGCTGTAAATGCGTTTTGTTGAATTTTGCTCCTGATGCGTGAATACAATCCGTGTTGATTACTTGCTCGTTTTTTCTTGTTGAATGGTTCATTTCTTCTAATTCACTGACTTCGTTTTTCTTCGCAAACACTCAATTTGTGTTTTCTTTCCCAGGATGTGTTAGAAGCTCTCATCAAATCAGTAGACCCTATGGAGACAGTTGAGGAAGACGTATCGGAGGCACTTATTCAATTGGTTGATGAATTCGTCAACGATCTTGTGGATCAGTCGGCTCGTGTTGCGAAGCACAGGTATTATTGATTAGATTTTCTGAACGGTTTATCCACTAAAGTTCCAACCTGTAAAGTATGTTCTGAGCATAATGTGCGTAGAGTATACCCCTGCGTATATAAAGAAGGGGGTTGGGGATTAAGGAGAGAGGTTGGATCGGTAGGGGCTTCTACTATTGGAGATACGCATTGGTAATTGCTTTGAGCGCATAGATGAAGTAGATCTCGATATGCATTTATTAGAGGATGATGTTCAGTGTGCATTGCTTTATCGCCAAAGATGCGACACCATCGTCTGTAAGAATTTGGATCTCTTTTTACGAATATTACTGCTGCGATTGGTTTATTCGTTTGAAAAGAGTTCAAAGATGAAAACTAAACGGGGACCAACTACTTTTCGGAGGTTCCTCCCTTGGAGTCAGTGAGGAACCGTTTGTGCAGACTTCATCCTTGTTAGAGGGGTGAGGGAATGAGTTGAGTTAGAAGCCACTAGCTTTATACGCGTAATGATTGCTCGCAGTTTTCTTTGTGAGGTTATTGTAGACTGACACAAAAAATTTAATTGTGATTACTATGTTAGAAAATGTGAACAATGTTTAGAAATTCGTCAAAGATGGAAACGAAAGATGTGCAGTTTGTGCTTGAAAAGAGAATGAAATTGGTTGCGCCTCCCGATTCGCCACAAGCGGCTACGCAGACCGCTGAGCATAATCCATACGCGAAACAGCCTGGCGCTGAAGCGCATCGTCAGCGTATGGCGCTTATCAAGAAGTTCGTACAGAAGCCGTAATAGATGAGGGCATTAGTTGTACAGGTATTTCTTCTTGGTCATCTAGTTGACGTGCCACACATATCGGCTATTTATTTCTGTTGGGATTTCGTGCAAAGCATTACGCTCATGCTATGTTACATTCGCTTTAAATGTAGTATTCTTCTCTGACGGCGTGTTTCCTCTTTTTTTTTTTTTTTTTTTTTGGTCATTTACGCGAATTCAACTCCATGTGCAAGTTTTTTTTTGCTTGATTCTTCTTTTTTCCGTAGTGATTGGAATACACTTGTGATATTTCGGTGAACAGTGTGAAGTTATAACCGTTGGTGTGATCGTGAATCAATTTATTTGGTTTGTGTAAGGGGACTTATGCCATCCTATTATTTATTGCTTGATGCTGCCGCAGTTCAGATGTTCATAGCGCACCAAAAGCACATGTGGCTTTTCTAGCTGGGCTGTCTTCCGAATTTTGGGTTTTCCGGAGCTGTATACGGAAAAAAACGCTTACTTTCAGCATACTACAAAATTGTGCACAATGGTGCGTATACTGTAGCTGTATCATTGTTATATGCACTCGTTGAAATCTCTTGACGTGCTTTAGTAGGTTACATATTTGCGCTGCTTAGCGATTATTAATGTAACGATTTTTGTTGTCTACACGGTGATGTTGAAGTAATCGTTGATGATGCGTTGTTGGATGGTTGGGTACAGTTGTCTCGTTTTGAAACACGGATTGTTATATACTTATTTATTTGCCATAAGTTGTACAAGTGAAACAATTTGAAGTGCCGCAAGAGTTGTTCAGTCCATAATTGCATTAAATATTCAGCATTATGAACCCCCTAATATTGATCGATAAATATTGAGATGATCTAAGGGAAATGTTTAGTTTGTTACGAGAGAATTATAATTGCATATCGATGTTGTTATCTAATGGATGTGATAGGCGACGCTCTCGGATCGATTTCATTGTTTTATTCATTCCGATCACTATTTTATTTGTGTTGTTTATGTTTACTTCGAATAACTTCACTTGGTGTTCGTTGTTGTCGCCCGTTGTTTTCAGTGATTTTAATGTTTTAGATAAACTAATCTATTATTCGTTGTTCGGTGATTATTTACTAAGTAATGCTCAATGGTCGTATTTTCATACGCTTTTTGCAATAGTGTAAGGTTCATGACGTTCTATTTAAATTTAAATGAAAGGGGAAATTTAAGCGATCGCATTTCCGCACATTTAGCATATGGTTATTCGTTGGGTGATCCGTAGGATAGAAGGTAGTCCAGAATTACATCGATGGCTCAGCACAAATGTGAATTCAAACCTGGAAGGTACTTGATGTTGAAAAAAGGGCGAAGAGGCACTGACTGTGTTGATTACAGTTCACAGGACGTATAGCGCGAAGGAAGGAGGTGGAACCATGCACCAACTCTCTCTCTCTCAGTTTACCTGCCCATTACATGTGCTGTCAGGTCGAATCATGACGAAGGAAGTTTCAAAGGTGACGGTGCATATTACGGTTCCCAATCTTCGAGTTTGTCAGATCGTCTCAATGCTTCTTATGAGCGTGTTTTGCGACTCGCTGACTCCAAAAAAAAAAAAAAAAAAAAAAAAACATTCCAAGCATCTGGACTTCTAAAGCTCGACCTGTTGGATGTTAAACTTGAGGCATTCAGGGAAAGATGTCAATCTCTCAGCTTTTCAGTTCAACCCGAGAATCAAAGGTGTGGCTGGCTGGTTTTGCATGGGAACTGATACCAGGGATATTAGAATTTCATTGGCTGCTGGCAAATAACTCGTGGAAGAATGTTCCCTACTAGCCTGCCGGCTGCCCAACTACAACATAAACCACTACAATAGTAAACAGTGGTTTACGTCCGCCTCTAGAGCTTTTTCACCTGAGCCTTCGGTGAATGAACCTCAAGAAACTGTGTAACGTTCTCCATAGGAGATCCAAAAACATTTTCCCCTTTCGTCATCATTCAGGACATTGTGGGCTAAACTACACTAGTCGCATACTGCCGTTATCAAGAAATTTTTAACTCCCCCCTCCCCCACCATCATTGATTCATTTCTTTTAGTTCTTGCTTACTTTTTTACTGGCGGCGATATTGAAAGAAAATGGATGGGTCTGCTCCTTGAAGAATCATATGCAAACGCTGACATAAGTGAGGCAGAGACTAGAAGTCAGATGAGGACTGCAGGTTTCTACATTAAACGTGTACCATGATAGCCATTTTAATTTACTGTCATGTCAGTACAATCGCTCTGCATCTTAACTAATGAGTTCGCAAATTCCACTTGTAACGATAAGCTCACATCGACTCGACGTACTATCCATCGTATCATAAACTCGATATCAAATAACATATAGAAGCGAGAATACTGAAATAGAAGGGAATACAATTGTTCCACTTTAATTGTTTTGTTGATTGAGCACAATTAGAGCGCATAATTCTTTTACTCTTTGATGTCTCCGACGATAGCCTCCAACAATAACATATGACAAAAAACGCATCAATAAGACATTCTAGATACACCGTTAGATATATTTAACACAACTACAAACAAAAATAACATCTACAATATAATCAGCCATAGATTTATATGCCACAAGAAAATAAAAACCGATCTTAAAAGAGAGCAATGAGAGAATATCGTGAATGGCTCTCCCCGGGAAAAAACAATATATATACAAATGTGAGCATCGCGCCAAAGATAAGAAAAAACGATCATAGAGACGAGCGCGCTCTTAGCGCTATCGATATGCTTCTCAGCGTTTTTTCAGTACAATATAATCTCCGCCTCCTATGCCTCCTCCCCCTTCCCTGCCCCGCCCTTGTCCAACTCAATACCCTCTAAATGAGCAGAACGCCACTATCCCGCCGTCATTAATTTTGCACAAATGTAACTGCTATGAACTTATAGCAAAAAATTGAAGGTAGGTCCCATGCAAAAAAACAGCATTTACTGGAATATCATTCGTTATAATATACTAGATTCTGAATAAATTTCCGAGCATCGATACATTTTAGAAACGATATGAAGTCACCGTGGCCCATCTTTCAATATCACATTTTATCAGCACTTTACCGGGGATCGAATTATAAAAAGCAAAAAAACCCGGCAGAACAATTCGGAAACCCCACGATGGGCATAAAAATTGAGCGCGCTGACTCTAATTTCAATTATTTTTATAGCGCTTCATTTCATTGGGGAAAAAATAAAAAAATAAAAAAAAACAAACATAATATAAAATAACAATGATCACATGCAGTTAATTGCCAACAGACGGCGTACCTTTACAGGATTTTTTTCTATTTACAAAACGGATAATCACAATCCGCATAAATGAGTTGCACTCCACTAACAAACCGTGTGTGCTATAACAAACGTTGGTGCCAAAACAATTACCGCATTAAACTGATGAATCTAAATCATTTATGTAAACAATTCGTGCATATGTTTCCCTCTGAAAAAAATTAAAAAAAAATTGTCTTTTATTCAACAACTTAATAAGCACTTCAAAGCGCTTCTTCCATTTGCGGTCATCTAATGGGAAAGGAACTTATATCCAACAAACACTTTAGGCATAAAATGTCTCGAAAGAAATAAAGAGAATGAAACTTCTATGCATGGGAAAAATACAACAAATCGCTCATCTCATCTACGCCGAGCATTGAGCGCAACCTGAAGCCCCTCTCCCATTTGATGGATGAAACAAAAGCGATAAATTTGACGATTTATTTAAATGATGAAATGCTTAGATTGGATTATTCAGATATTCAAACAGAGCATTCAGCACCATTCTACATGACTAACACCCAAACGATCAAGCACATTCTTCTTTCGTTTCGGGCATGTTCCTTTCAAGATTTGCTCGAGCATATCGTTTTAAGAAATGGCAGATTAAAAAAACAGATTTCCTTTCAAGTGGGAAAATCTTTTTAAGGGTCCAGTAAGCAGTAGTGAATCGAGATCGAACACTTCAACAGGTTGACGTAGCAGCAACACCAGCAATAAGTGTCGAACAACAATCATTCATAGCGCACTAAAATTCATTGAATGGGAAGCGCAATCAATACTTGTTACTCGGATTAAATGGGGCACCAAGGCAATTGTTATGCGTGCATCGGAATGATTCGTGATAATATCGGCGAAAAAAAAATGGATGCATAAAAATGAACGTTATTGCCTGCGAAATGTGATCGCTATTGATTCAATTTAAAAATGGATCAAAAATTAGAAAATAAATTTGAATCCAATCCTATATAATAGTATAAATCAACAACTGCACATGGACGTTCCTTCTTCCGCCTTAGATTTTCAAATTTTGCACAGCTTTTTATTTATTTATCGCTTAAATTTGAATCTCATCAAACACCCATTTCATTAATTACAGTTCACTTGATTGATATGAGAATAAACTGCAGAAGAGCAAAACTTAATTCTCCGATCCGGTAAGCCATTAAAGATCAAACTCCTTAGAATTGAAACTTATGCGATAGTGTTTGTAAACAATGGCACTTTTTTAAAATGAAAAACGACTTCTCTTGAAATTCTTTCGAAAATTTCCAACACTCTTAAGTAAACAACAAAAAATCCTCCACCTTTCTAATGCTTGTGCAAAGAAAGATTCAGTTCTTTCCATTGCCTCATTAAAAAAAAATTGCGCACTACCTGCCAAAAGTCCAAAATATTCCGACCACTCCCCTGTCGTTTCCTCCAAACAATTCATTGAAAGATTTCGGTGAAAATGACAGAAGATGGGTTGACCATGTGCGATTAAATCGGAAGAGACGCAGACGACAACGCTCATTCAATGCACCAATACACCAATACCATTAAACGTTGTGCGAATATATCGTAACATTCAATAGCATACTTAAATTTAAGAAAAATAAAATTGCTCTGCACATTTGAAATCATATAAACGTAATAATAAAACAAATAAAACAAATAGCGACCCAAAAGTTTACAACACTAACATACATAATTATTTTTGCTGAAAATTGCCCTATTCACATATGCCGCATCAATAACAATGAAACGTTGCTCTTTTCAGACCCCTCTTCCACATTCCAATACGACTATACTTCCTTCTTGAAGTTTTCTATTAGCACCTTGCACCGATTACTGTAATCATTAGGATCTGAATCTTCACTTACCTATAGCAAATCGTCCACAATATCCATGTGACAGGACATCGGAAAACGAGTAGATGACCGATGACGAACCAAGAGGAAAAAGAAGGCGATAAAACAGGTCATCCCTCTTACGGGAATTCTTGAGATTCCTTCCAGATAAAATAGCTTAAATATTTGAAGAGATTTTCTTCAAATTAATTGTGAGAGAAAGCTTTCGACGCCCTTTTCGCTAATGAAATCGCTTCTTATCCCAACAAACATACGGGATATTATCAGAAGAATATAAGAAATTCGAGGGAATTTATAACTAAAAATTCATAGATTCCGCATTCGCGGCATATCAAAACACTCAGAAATTCAGCAACAATAATGAACACATCGCGAATCACCAGAAAAAGTTATGCAAAAGTTTTAAATAATGCAAACAGTTCACCCTTCATGATTCTAGGCGAAGTACCGATGTTCAAAATGGACTCCCCGCCGAGATTCGCTACCGCAACAATTTTTCTACAAGCAACGTTAATCTCCTTTCAAAAATTAGACACCACCATTCAAAAATTTTAAGGTTCGCGGCTGCTTATAATACAGACTGCTACAAGAATGTGCGCATGTTAGCTGCAAGTTTCATAGTTGGCGACGAGCAAAAATCGAGAACTTAAGTTTCCGACCGCCCTAATCCGATAATCAGATAATGAATGACAACGCCTGCACTTTAAGCGCTTCAAATAAGAGAACTGTAAAGAATGGGACGCCGCCCAAGGGCTCAAAAACTTCGCCCATACATTCTTTGAAGTCGTTTCGACAGCAAAAAAATCCTTAATCCTCCAATACATCCCAAAAGCAAAAAATAACTGCACAACTCAGCTTCCACAGACTGTGAATACCCATAGAAAATTCTAAAAAAAACGAGAAAAATTTGACTCCAAGCCATTTTGCTTACTGCCTTCTAGGATTGAAGCTCTACGTACTACGCCGAGTGCAAGATGGCCGAATTCAATCACTGAATGCCGCACAAACAAATAATTTTGTTTCATTCGGCTGTTGGCGAGTGAAAACAAATAAATTGAAGCTAATTCCTATAAATTCTATGTCCCCTTCTGATATCAATGCGAAAAATCGCTTCCTGAAAGGTGGGTTTATTGGACGATAAAAAGGATCCAGTGAAAGATACCCCGCTCTACTGTGATGTGGACAATATCAGCATCAACAACTTAGAACTGCTATCCAACCTGCTGAAGCTTAAGATGATTTCCTCATACTGAACATCGCTATAATCGACCGATCTTGTTCATATCAGGCTTTGAGGACCGTCGAAAAATAACTAGAGAAAGCGGTGAAAGTACTTGTGCTTCCAAAAATATACATAAATGAATCAAACAGCCCGTAAATTATCAAAATATATAGGGGCAATAAATATGAAATCACCACGAATGGGATTAAAAGCATTGATTATTAGAATGATGAGCGACGTTAACCACGAAACAATCGCGAAGGGGTACGGACACCGCGACGCAAAGCGAAGCGTCCTTACTGCGCTCAAAGGGCCAAGTGGGTCGCATATGCTTACTGGCGATAAACCACTTCAGGATATAAGGTGCTCGTCCTGAAAAAAAAGAATTAATTTTTGTTCATTCTGAAGAACTAATATTGCGAAAACGATCCGTTAAATCAGAAGATTTCTTCTTCCACTGATGCAGCATTATGCCAATCTGCCCCTTACTTCTGCAACGAGTTCGGTGCATAAAACATATCCAAAAGTGATGACGAGCACAGCTAGTTCTAAGCGTAAACGTTCATTGAGGAAACCGCAAAACATCCCACCACACACTTCGCAGCCGATATTGTCGACACAAAACCAAAACGACCACCCATGACGTTGTTAACGCATACCACGTCAATTAGCAAGAACTGATCCTCGCAAATCTTCACCATTATAAACCATTAAAAAATGTGTAAAAATATGGATTTAGACAATATCGGAGAAAACGGAAACGCTGGCAGATTGCCCACTCTTAAAAGCGGCCTAGCAGAGAAGAAACTGTTTCGTTTTTAAGTCACAATTTCATGAAAAGTCTACTAATCTCAATTATCATGCTCAAAACAAAAAATTATCAACACAAAATTGGAAGCTTAACATGAGTTAAACTATAAAAAAGAAGTGAGTAATGCCATTGGAAACTTGCAATAAAGCGTCTTGCGACCAGTGCGATGGATGGATATAGAGCCTGTTTGGAAATAAATAAATAAATAAATAAATAAGTAAATAAATAAATAAATAAATAAATAAATAAATAAATAAATAAATAAATAAATAAATAAATAAATAAATAAATAAACAGAAACAGAAAAAAATAAAACAATGCTGCAATGAAAAAAATGAAAAACATTGAGCATAAAAAGCGTGCCTAACTTTGAAAAAATAATTGCAACTAGATGGAGGAAAGGCTTCTCATAGGGACTAAAAGTTTTTTCACAAACTGCCACTTGAAATCTCGTCAAGACTTTAAAAAATGGATAGCTGGTACCAATAAGAATAAAAATGGAAGCTCGGAAGATCAGAAGAAGTATTATTGATTTATGATTATACATGATATATAACGAGAAAATATGCAAGTTTCATGAAATGCAAATTTATAGAATATTAAGAGAAAGCCAAAATTAAAAAAAAAACGCCTTTTTATCAGACGTCAAATGCCAAAATGTTAAAAAGAAAAAAAAACAAACAAACAAAAACAATTAAATCGTACAGGAAGTATGTATATATCGGAAATCCGTCAAAATCATGTAAGGAAACTTAACTATCGTTTCAATTTTGGTGATAACCAACACATGAAAACGTAGAGAAAAATATCCCCAAGATGAAGAGTACAACGGTCACCTACTAAGAAACGATAGCAGATAGAAAACACTGCTCACGCAGATAATCTGCCCACTGTTGAAATTCGTTTAAATAGCCTCAAACTTTCAAATTTAACTTGATGCAAAAATCTGTGAACAATTAAAAGAAAAAACACAAAATTTTCACTTCTCTTCGATCTCCCTCCCCTCCTCCGCCCATTCTCTACCTCCTCTTTCTTATTAGTATTCACTGTAGGCTGCACGGTCGGTGCTCGTAAACAGCCACATTTCATTTAAACGTAGCGCATCAGCTCTATAACAAAAACCGCAGATGGTAGGTGCTTTATGCGAAACGAAACATTAAGAAAAAAAAAACGTACGCGGTTGTGAGGTCGAGATTAGGCATAAGCTGTCGTATATTTGCGTTGCCAACATCATCGACCACCACTTCACGTTTCACGTCAAGCATTGGACGTACAACCGCACAACGAGTGCTCGGTTTACGCACCGTACTGCCAACAACGAGAGATCCAGAAGCACTGCTCACCAAAGAAGAAGTTAATGACGATGAAGCCACACTTGTGCTCGACCCACTTGATGCCCTGAACAAATGACAACAATTTTTGTTTACTATATACCTAGCGCTGATATAAAACTTGTAACAAATAAAACAAACGCTTCTTTACAACAAAATGAGAGCATGTTTCATATTGCGCAGCTGAAACTTCAAACCTTAGGTAAAAAAGGAGCGCGGCAAAATGGAAGTTGTAACGCTTCACTTTCTAATATTAAACCTAAGCGGGAATTTCGGCTTCGATAGTCTTCCTACGCTCACCAGCGATATATTACTGTCAACGATCGTTTTGACCGTTGATAATTCTCAAGGCTTGCGTAAAAGCACGCCAAACCCCATCTCTAAATCCGAGGAATGCAAAATCCCTTCCGCTCAAGCTTTAACCCTAACCCTCCACCAATTTTACTCGCTGACTCAATGAAAGAACGCCGTGAAAGTGTTTACCATAATATAATGTCTTAGTGTCTCGATGAAAGTCTATACAGTGATCGCATTAAAATACTTTTTCTATCGTGAAAAAGTATTTCTGGAAATATTTCAATAAAAATGTTGTAAAGGTTTATTTTCCTTTGCTAACAGACCGGCCACAATTGAGAAAGAAAAAATAAACTGTCAACAGATTGAGTAAATTAGAAGAGGAATTAAACGACGCAGAAGTCATGTGCTTTAATAAATAACGAAACACTGAACGTTGTGAGCAGAAACAAAACACTATGCTTTTACTACAATCATTACACAACATTCATTTTTTTGCTTAGTTTATGCATCGATGACTTTTTACGTTCCAGGTTTTCATATAGCTAGAAACCACACATATACACACATGAATGCATACCTACTTACACATTATATACGTACACATGTGGGT
>JAAVTS010003903.1:0-10708 GCA_022845575.1 Baylisascaris ailuri
CTATCATGTTCGATTTTTTTTTGTAGTCGATGGTCCACTTGCCTTATGATAGGTATTTACTTACTGATGTGGGTAATTGTTTGAAGCAATTTGCAGAAGACTCGTCTTCCGGTCGCCACAATCGGAATGGCTGCATATGTGGAAATCTTGGAGAAGGGACGCGGCAACCCGGAAATGATAGCAATCACATTGGAGATTCTAATTGCTGTGGTATGCGATAACGAAGAAGCTGCAGAAGGTATGGAGTAGTGGACGGATTAGAATTTAGGTTTTGAGGGGTATCAAATGAAAAAAAATTCTTTTTTTCTTCAGCTTGTTTACCTACAAAATATTTTTATGGGCAGATTAGCTAAACTTAGGAATCAAATATTGCATACAGGTTGTTCCTTCAATTCGGCATTTGGACTTTATGCGTCAATTGCGGTACTTTTTTACTGTCCCATTTTTATTTCTTTTCTTATGGAGCTTTGGGTATAGCGGAAAGCAATGTTTACAGAAATTTTTGATATAATTGGAATATTTTATCGTATTGCTATTCTTCAAATATTATAATTTTAAAGAACGTAATTATCTGAAAGTCGATCCACTAAGATAAGTCTTATAATTAAGCAGGGCGTATCTCAGAGGTTTTGTATTTATTTCAAGGGTTTTATATTAAGGAACAGATGAGTTGGGTGAACGTCTCTCCGAGATTATCGTGCGCAAAAAGGGATCCATCTCATCAATAACGTCACTTGTTGAGTGCTACGAATTCAATGTTCGAAGGTTTGTTCATCAAGAAATTATCCTAATGTAGTGCAGATGTGTCTCGTTATTTATGTAAGGAATCTTTATTCCTGGAAGAACAAAAGAACAAATAAGACTGCAGTTAAGCAATGGAGTACAGAAACAACATAATTGCGGATGATCAGAAAAACGTCGTCCGAGAATTCCTAATGTTTATTAATGAACTGAATCAACTGATTTTGGTATTCCACTGTGAAGATTTGTTGCGAATTTTTTCAACGAATTTTGAAAGAGGAGAGAGATGCGGGTGGGGAATAGAGGACAGGGAGGGCAGTCTCTTCGGTTTTCACATGTTGTTTGCTGTTACAGTCGGATGGATTGTTTGCAGAGCATTGGCGCAGTTATTAACGGCGTTACTGCGGCATCGTGCCAGCGAGGTACAGAATGCGATTATGAGTGAGCCAATGGGTGTTTCACGTCTTGTCGACGTACTCCACGAAACTCGCGAGGTAAACCTTTTAGGTCATCTTTGCAAAACGACCTGCAATATAAGAAAAAGGGTAGTATTTGAACATTCTTGATGATTGATTTGGCTTGCGACCAGTTTTTGATTGGGCAGAGTGGCAACAATTTTGCAAATTATCGTTTGAAGATAAGAGGGCGTGTTCAGCATTTGGACTGAGCCATTTGGAATGGACTAGCGTAGTTCCAGTTTTTTTTCAGCTTGTCTACCATGTAAGCTCATCTGCCGCAGATATGCTTACTTAATTGCGACACCATTGGATGGTGGGGAGTGGAAAGGTTTTCATTGATTTTTTCTCTTTCCATACGAAAACCCCGCTTTTATCGATTTTAAATCTTTTCTCTACATAGCATTGGATGGTGGGGAGTGGAAAGGTTTTCATTGATTTTTTCTCTTTCCATACGAAAACCCCGCTTTTATCGATTTTAAATCTTTTCTCTACATAGCTATCTCTCTACTTGTGCGATGCTTAATGAATGAAAGTCACCGTTATAATCGCCCACCATTTTTTAGTGTCTTTCCTCCTTCACTCTCTTCATTCGCAAATCCTGACTAGCTCGATGGCCCTGGCCTCTTTCAATATAGCTTTATTGCTGAAATAGCCTAAACAAAACGGCTATTTAAGTGAATTGCAGGCGGTACGCAACAGTGTGGTTTTATTGCTGAGTGAACTGAGCAGAGCGAATTCGCGAATTCAGCAGCTATTTGCTTATGAGAACGCATTCGAACTGCTCTTTGACATCATTGATGTTGAACCCGTTGACAGTTCGTTTTCTTTTCTTTTTTTGTTTTTTGTTATTTATTTTTACTTTTTATCTTTGTTCTGTTTAATTTTTAAGTTGATCGACCATTCGTCTTCCCCATTCGCATCGATTGTGATCGTCATGAATTAATGTAATCGACTGTTGATTCGCTTATTTTGTAAACCCCTTCCTTCCTCCCCAATCTCGTTCGTTTTGTCTTGACGTTTAACGACCATGACATTCGGCAAGCAAATGTCTCGACTTGTTTTTTGGGTCAGCTTTCATCAACATAAGCCTGAAATCTGTGGCAGCAATCCGAAATGATTGTGCAGCCGAATTTCATAAGTTGAAACCATTCGTGATTTAGCTGATGAAGTTTGATTCCGTGGCTATTGTTGCGTTGAAAAGAAGTTGCGGCATTGAAGTTTTTCGCATCTTCTCTAAGTTGAGCTCCGTTCTAGAGAGCTTTTCATGTTTACAATGTTTTTTTTTTTTTTTTTTTTNGATCTTCTATCCTTAACGAATCTTTCATGAAAACCTCTTTGTGGTGATTTAAGTTTACTTTTCAATTTTATGCAACAAATCATTGATAAGGAATACTAGCATTCGCAACAAATTAGAGCGATCTGAGTTATTGAGTAAATATTTCAATTAGAATGTGCACCAACTCCAATAAACTTTTTTTTTGCGTCTTAGTCGAGATTCGAACCCAGTAATCTGTTAAAGGGAGGCAGATGTGAAAGAAGGGGCGATTTTTGGATACGGAACCTAATTGAGCCGGGGCATTGAGACTGTCAGTTTATTTTCAGTCGATACATTGAATCTCAGTTGAAATGTGCTGTGAAATAACCTTCGCACTATAGGATTTTAGTAGTCATTGACACTGCTTCAGCTGCGATATTTGCATTGTTATCCTTGGATATTATCGGTTTTTTATTAAATGAAATTTAGTCTTTCCATTTGATGGGATTTTTTTTTTTCGTTAGAAACTTGCTTGTTCAAAGAGTTTCACAAAAAAGGTGAGTAGCGAATGAGATTCGTTTGTTCTTGTTTTTGTTTTTCAATGAATGCGACTTCAAATCTTCTTCATAGCTAGCTGGAAGCAAATGATTCTACCTTCATTGTGTCTAAAGTTGCTGCAGTAATTGTAAAAAAAAAAAAATTATTTTCCACTCATTTTTAATGAAAGAGTTTTTTAAAAAGTAACACGAGCTTACAATGCTTCATATGTTTTTAATTCAGCGTGATCTTTTGCAGGCATTGGATTGAAGATTGCCTTCTTGTCATTCCGAAAACACTGCGAAAAAACTTCAGCAATCAGCAATTGTTTCGCGAGGTGAGGTGAGTGCTTTTTTTAGTCAAGCGTACCTATAGACACGGGAAGTTGTTTTAATAATCGTGAGATGTTGTCTGCGAACTTAGATCATTTGATGTTGCAATGAGCTGCAAGAACACGTGATGGGCACCAGTGGCATTGTCTTCGGCGTATTACTTCGGAACCTTCTGTGGTTCTTAGGAAAACGCTGTGCTGACCTTAAGAATACATTTGTCTTATGCAGCCTAAATTCCCCCGATTCTTCCCCTGACTCTCCCCATATTTATTAGCTATGCGTTATACTGGATGTTGGAAAATTTTGATATGACACCTCATTTTGGTTCCGCCGGGCACGCTCCACCTCTTGACCTGCAATCCGTTGAGGGTTAAATGCAATGTTGGCTGTGGCCACCATCGTATTCAACCCAAACTTTCTGCTTTAACGCTCATATTCGACTGATCGCAAAAGAATAAAGAATGATGAAAAGATCAGCAATGACATTAATAAGTGATCCTTGTAGGAACAGTTCCTTTGCTTTGCAGGCCATACTCTGTTCGTTTTCGATATCTCGAGGTTGAAATTAGATTAAATGGAGTATTCAGTAGTAATTGTTAGGTGGAAGTACTTGAAATTTTCGCTTTGGATGGTTGGGACGCCGCAGAGCCTTTATGGTAGGTCTGATGCAAAAGTGCAACTGCGCTTAACTGATTGCACTAATTTGCAGCCTTATCCAGCACTTAGCAACAATGCTGCATAGTTTTCTGTTCGGACGAGAAGATGGTGAGGAAACCGAATCAGAATCGGAATGGCCGAGACAGAAAATCACAAACGTCATCCTCCTACTGCAAGTGTTGCGCAGCTTGGTTTCGCCACGTGAGGATGTCATCACCAACACACGTGCTGCACAAAAAACCATCAATCAGTCAGGTAAGATTTAATTGTGCCTCAACGATTACCCATTCTATCTTCTTGATCACCTTCCTTTGTAAATTGTTTAAAACTTTCGTTAGAAATTTCTGTCGTTTACTTTAGAAGGTTTATTTGAACTCTGTCATGACGACGCTGAGGTAAAACATTGTCGTGCATACTCTGCCACTGAGGTATTTTATGCAGATTCAGTTTGATACTGCATATGTTCATGGCTCATTCGCACCAGGCTGCAGTGGGAGACTTCTATTGCTTATTTTTTAGCCCTCTTTTGCGGTACTCCATATTGTTGTGTCGTGTCTTGCAACATGCGTATCTTTTTTTATCCGACGTGGAGTATTAACAGAAACATTCCCCACGAAGCAGTCTGTGAGCAAGGGGGGGGGGGGGATTGGGACTCTTAGATTTTTTGAGACTTTTGGCTCAAAACTGTATTCGTTAAAAGTTGAATCTCAATTCTGTGGGCTCATTCTACTGATTCTGATATTCCTGATGCTTGTCCGATACGGTTACTTTATGGTTGTTAATTAGAGATACTTCGATTCAAACATTGAGAAAAGTGATGGCAGATGCATCCCCTTCATCTGGCTTGTCCTTAAGGTTTAAAAGCATTCAAATTCATCTTCTTTAGCGCCATTAGCTACACACTACCTGTCTCACTTGTAGATAGTGGCCGATAGGAATCCAGCGGCTGCTGCTTTGCCCGGTCAAAATTCGACATCACTCTATGAAGTCATATGTTTTTGTTTTTTGTTTTTTTTTTGTTTTTTTTTGTGAAAGAAAATGCTATTTGCGTGGAAATTGGAGGTTTTATTTGAGGTGAGTGAAGATGGATAAGCGAGTGCGTAGTGACCCCCAAAGATAGTGATCCTCAAAGGTGCGTAGTGATCTTCAAGGCACGTTGCGGGCATAAACCTATGAAAATTTAGCTGTTCTTTTTGCGTCTTTTGTCTCTATTCGCGACATTCTGTAAAGTACTTCGATGCGTCATGTTCTTGTGGTGGATAGTATTGGTATGTGCCGTCTAACCGTCAGTGCCTAAGTCGATAGCATTTCCAAGCATTAATGCCAGTCTTTTTTTTCGGCCTGTTTGATAGCAGTTAACTGTATACACAGTTAACCGCTATCAAGCAGTTAACTGCTTCGGGCGGCCGAAAATGCGATGGCCTTTAGCTGCGTAAGTAGAGCATATAAGCAGCAGTGGGTTTTAGCCATTGGGACACTGTTTGAGAATGCTTGCTTAAGGGGATGCTCGGAGAACTGTGTAGTGTTTTGCTGACGGAATTGGGTGTACCTATGGAGGTGCTAACCGAAACAGTAATCTCGGTAACGGAAGTGATTCGCGGCAACTACACGAACCAGGAGTATTTCGCAGATCGCTACCTTCTCACTAATGTTGGAAATCGGTACGAATCTTTGCGTTGTTCCGCTGTTTTTAAGATCGGCTATCTTTGAATGTTTTGCTCGGAGCGAGTAGGTTCATGAACGAGAAAGTTTAGTTGCTTGTGGCGAGCTGGGAGGTAGGGTACAAATAACGTACGGGTCGCTGGAGGTGCACTTTGGCGAGCTTTCGGCAGACCACTAAACAGCTCTATGTTTGAGTGCTAAAGTCAGTTATTGTTCATAGTCAGTGGCGGCGGCTTTTGTATTAATCTTTCATACGGTGCTTATGTGTGCATACTTTCCGGCATTTCCGAGACTAGCACTTATTTGATTTATGTATTATTTGATCACGGTTTTAGTTGCCTTTTTTTAAATTATATTTAATTGAATATGAATAAATTGCAGATGACAAAAGGATTGAATGGTGCGTTCGTTACCAGATGTGGATACGACTTGGCTTACATATGCGATGGAAATGGATCTTATAAAGGTGGTCACCGGTGCGGCAAATCGAAAAAATCGCAAAATTATCAACCCGATTGACACGGAATTTTGTTTCGGTTTTCTTTCGAAGAAGAAAATACCTAACGTAAATTTTTCTCGTTTGTTTGAATTTTTTTAGGGTGCTGATCAATGATTTGCACATTTTTGAAGTATAGAAGGCGCTTTTCTTGCGAGAATAAGTAATATTAGCCAGTTATTAAAATATTGTTACTTTAATATTTATAATTTTTAGATATATTTTTTATGGCACTCTGAAACTAATACTTTATAAGTCATTTTCTTTTTTTTCATTATATGATTTTTATCCTTCTTACGCTGTCTATATTTTCCAAAGTTTTTTTTATAAAACCTTATTTCATTGACTCTTCATAATGTTCACAAACTATGCTGTAAACGCCCTCTAGCAAATATTATTAGTTAGCTTGCAAAAGATTCATACTGATAGATGCTACAAAACTTATTGATCTGACAATTAAGATGGTGCCTTGTCTCAGAGATTCTCTTTTTTGATAGTTTGGACCCTCTTACTGAAAATTTGATAATTTGTTTTTTTTTTTTCAGCATGAAAGAATTAATTTTATTCAAGTAGAAGATTTTTTTGATTGTGAAGCGCTAACTTGACCTAGTTTGACCTATATTGTATTCCTTTTCTTTTTGGTCTTTGAGGGGGGTGGGGGATGATAGAACATTTAATAAAATCTTTCTTTTTGTGAACGAATTTTTTTTACAGATCATTGATGCGATTCGGAATTCTAAGTTTCTCGATGAGAAATTCGCTGATTTCAATGATTATTTTATACAAAGATATAGTATATAAGTCTACGATCAACGGCAACCACTTCTCGATGTCGACTACACTTCAAGGTGAGCGGATTTTTCCCATTAGTCCCAGTGCAATTTGCATAAAGAGCAATTTGCATAAAATCGACTACATTTGTACCTTTACCTTTACCTGTATCTTTACCTTTACCTTTATCTTTAATAAGAAATGAGCGTCTTTACCTTTTAATAGGAAGCGAGAATGTGGCTCATTGGTTGGCTTGATGGTAAGATACTTTGTAAGGTATGCTTTCTGAGGTATTCTATCAGCGTGGTAAATATAGGCATTGATTTTATTTTTTTGCCTAGAAGCTATTATCGGAGCTAGTAAAGCGCATTTGTCAATTGTTTTTCAGCCGGTTGAATTTGCTTATGCCAAGGCATAGGAGTAGATCACGAACTCATGTGATGGAAGAACAAGAACCGGGAGAGAGTAGTTCACAAGAGCAGATATTGGTGCCGGAACTTGTTGATGTGCATCTGATCGCCGCATCTCTTTGGAATGTTATTGCCGCTTTGCCAACTTCGCTCTATCGGTATGTTTCATTCGGTCAGGTTTTAAGGTTTGAGGAGTAAGGAAATTAACTCTCTGTTACCTTGACGTACCTTGCAGGATTAACTATCTGTCACCTGACGCACCTTATGTCATTAACTATCTGTTACCTGGCGCACCTTGTATCACTGCTCTCTGTAAGCTGACGTACCTTGCATGATCAACTATCTGTTACCTGACATACCTTGCAGGATTAGCTATCTGTTACCTGATATATCTTGCAGAATTAACTGTCTCTTACCTGCGGATAAACTGCATGGGACAATAGTGAGTCAGGCTTTGGGTTTGGATAGCAAAATGCCCAAAGGTTGTGCTTGGCCTTCTCTCGATTATGCGACACGAACGGAGATATTCACTTGAAACATTTTCCAAGGATACAACGTCTTCGACAAGAATAGTAAGTTGTACTGCATTTAACTGGTGGTTTTATACTTATTGCTAACTTTTAGATTTATTATTTAAAAAATTCTTTCTTTATGTTGGTGAAGGGTTAAGCTAAGATTGACAGCTGACTGGTTAAGAAACTCTGTTCTCGAGCAAAACCCTGGACTTTATTCAAATCCATTCTGTTGTTTTAAAGTTTTGTTTCGATCATGAATGGAAGCATATTTTAATGTTTATCTAAATGTTTCTATTTAAGAGGCTAATTTAGATGAAATGACGATATTGCAATGTGTTTTTATTTGTTTTTTATTGAATGATTGATATAGAGTTAAAGAGTTTTTATCGGCTTTATAACCATTTGAAATGCTTTTATTAAGTTTTTTCGTAGATTTAATTTGTAATAGTAATTGTGGATTTTAGTGATGAACGTGTGGCGCGTGAAAGAGAGTTGGAATCGAACGAGAACGATGAATTTCATGAGGCTTCTTTATTCACTGGTTATTTGCATATTAGTAGTATTTGGAAAATATGAATTTTTATGAATTTACATATTTTTACAATGTAGATTTATTAATATTATGAATTATTATTATTCATTTATCGATTATCCACATAATTAGATGGGCGGTATTGTTGAAGTGATGAGTTTATTGGACTACTGGTTGTTGTTTTTTTTTTTTGCCTTCAGGTGCAAAGTGCTGTAATTCCAAATTAAGTGCTGGAACATAGGGGTCGAGGCAGTGCTCTTTTGCAGTTTCTCCTTCCTAATAGCACAGCTGTTTTGTACGGTAAACAGGAAAGCGTAGCCAGAAAGAAGTGAGGAGAGGGAAGTAGAGGGTAGGGGGCTAGGAGACGTCTACTAACCTTCGGGTTCGGTTTGGGTTTAAACGTCTCGCCTAGCGGGGAGAGGGAGTATATTTGAAATTGGGAGCAATAATCTGCGATCGTATTGGACGTTGGGAAATTTTATCAGTTCATATTTTAGTGCTCATTCGAAATCGGTGTTTGGGATCCTGAATTGGGTCGAGGATTGGAACCATTATGTACAGATCGATCGAAACAGAAGATTAATATGGGCGATGATTTTGAGGTTGGATGTTTAAGGTTGCTTTATGTTTTAAAGTTACCTACTGTTGTTGTTTCTGACCGGTTATGTTTATGAGTGACGTTTCGAGCTCGTTCATTTTGCCGTTATCCATTACGATGTGTTCATAGGAATTATCGAGGATAGCGACAGTAATATGGTTATGAAGTTAAACGATGGAAATCCATCGATTAAATCGTATTGTTGGATTAGACTTGAATAAAAAATGTTGGACTTGAGAGGTTAATATGAGGTAGAAATGGCTGGAATATTTTATTTTTTTCAATATTTTCTTGGTTCCGATCGTTGATTTTTATCACATTTTAAATTAGATTTCTGCTGTAATGAATTTGTTATGTTAACAATTCTGAAGTGATTTCATTATTTTAAATTGCAATCGCTTTTTGAGGATACAATGGGTGTAATGGCAAGTGGATCTACACTGCCTCAACATGGCGCCATGTCGGATGATGAGGAAGAGGATGCGGCCGTTCTTTTTGACTTTATCAATACTCTTGAAAGTGAGTGATGTTTGGATTTAAACTAGGCTTAAGGGAGAGGTGGGGGAGGAGTGGGGATGGCAGGCGTTTGGAGTTTGTTTATACGCTGTAATGACGCTTACGAATTTTTGGAGCTCTGATGTTTATAGGTATGCATTCATTTACCGGACATCTTGTATTTGAAAGCAGGGACCAGATAGATACGAAAAATGATTGGGAGGGGCAATATTTCCCACAGAAGCAGGATAGTGTTGACATCCGGGCACCGAATGGTTTTGGGGGAGGAGGTCCGCGAACTGGTCTTGCATTAGTACGGGAGTCATTTGGTCGGGCATGGGGGAGGGGGGGAGTAAGGATCGTCGTATCACATTGGAAGGAGCTTCGTAGCTGAAAGAATTGTATTATCTGACTCATGCTTATATATAGCGATGTTTGTTTGTAAAGCATTTATAGCGAGTCTGGCAAGCATGTAGCGAAGTAGCATATTCTTGAAATAAATGTATCAATTTTAGAAGAGAAAGCAGACTTAGTTTTCCGAGGGATAATATCGAATCGGCTGGATGCGGTGATCTGGAGGTACACGAAGAAGTTGTCCCCAACTACGTTAATATGCCTTTGGTTAGTTATGTTCTCTAGTGATCACCCTATTTTTAATTATATGCTTTAAGTTATCATATGGCAGTGATTTAAGGTAGGATATTTTGTTGTCAGCGTCCTGACAGGAATGATTTTATTGAATACACGGGACTGGGCGATAATGTTTGATCTAGCAGTATGATGGATGAATAAGTACCTATCCTGATAGTGAATTATATCAAAAAATCCGGGGAAGGGAAGATGATGAGTTTAAATCTCATCTACGGGGATTGGGTTAGCCCTTTCTTTGACAGCCTTCAACTCCCTGCTTGAATCAATGTAATCTACCTTGGAGGATTGTTGACTTCTATTGAGTTAAAGCCCATCAATAACGCTCATCGAATGTTAGCGCTGACAGTAAGAAATAATATTTCGGCTGCAGTACGATTACCGAAGTTACCATCTTTAAGAAACGATGGTTGCCTTCTCGATATGGATTTGGGTGAACATCACATGAATGTCATGTGCTTGTACCCATGCAGATGGATCTTCTTGGAGTGATTACGAGCACGTCTTAGCATTCTATACAGAGCGCATCGTCATGAAAGGTTACTTCAAGTGAAATTTTCTTAATTGTCACCGCATAGGGCACCATTTGGATTGGGTGGTT
>JAAVTS010003904.1:0-12679 GCA_022845575.1 Baylisascaris ailuri
TTATTTTCGACAAAAATCATCGACAGAATGTCCAATTCTTCACACATTTGCAATCTTGAGAAAAACTCTTGATGATCTGGCCCGGTTTTGTGTAGGTTTTGAGAGGTTTTTGAAGCAAAATCGTCCTCTTAATTATGTATGCAGTGCAGAAGCTTGTTTATGTATGTCAGTCTATTTGTATGACGTTTTCAGCTCGAAAGCCAATGAAGCTAGAATCACGAAATTTTATAAGCGTAACAAACTCCAGAGGTTCACTTCTTCTTCGGGGGCTCAGCTTGATTGAAAAAATTCAAAAGGAACCGGTGCCCGAAAATTTGTATCTGTTTTCCAGATATTCAAGTTCCCATTTCGCATCGGTTCTGTCCCACAAAAGCAAGTCTTCAATAGCGTATTTTACAATAATTGAATTAGTTAAAGCATGAATGCACTTCTTTTCGCTCCTTATAGTCTTTCAGCGACTCTTAACTGATGTGTCTGGTAAGAGGATTGCTAAAGAGCTCATTGCTCTATCCTTTGCATGCTCCTTCATTTGCCTTATCATTTGGAAGGTGGAAAACAAAAATTCGATGGATTTCAGAATTTGCGCAACGACTGTAACCACATCTTAGATCAAGGAATGAACTTGATTGCTGATATAGGAGGCAGTGCGTTTGCTCTACACCTCGTCCACAAATTTGGTGGATATGATTTTACTGTCTTCTGGATCTGAACTAGCGACGAGATATGAAGATACTTAGAGCGCCGCCAAGATCTGCCCTAAAAGTGCATAATTACAAGAGTGAATACAAGTGCGATGATATCCGAACCGTAGTATGTAATCTGATCGATTGCGTATACTCGTCTAACGATGTCATGAACTTTCTTGTTGGACCTTCACTCTGCCATTGAAGAATTCGCTACCTCACTAAAGATGAAATCATTTTCGACGAGGTTTTGTGGTCAACATTTCGAGAAGCTGTTAATTACAACCGCAATAGTAGGACTAAATTTAATAAATTGTTTCCAGTGACATAGTTAGCACACATACCAGGAAGGCGGCTTGCATTCACACATACACAATGATTCGCATAGAAGCGATTTTTGCTCTTTATAATATTTTGGACGTGTGAATTACTCCTCATTAGTACTGTAACTGCGCAAATAGATCCGTGATGGTTACAGTTACTAATGGCAATGACTTCTGCAAATTTGTGCTCTCTGAGCAAATCCTCCCTGTTTCAGGGAAACGAACATATGCAATTGTTTCAAATTATCTTCATCACCCAAAAAAGCAAACAAACAACAACGTAACCGTCCTCTAGAGTATATTATTTGAATATGCATAAGAGGCAATCATATTTAGAAAATTAAATTATTTGAATATACAAAACAAACCATAATATTTGGAAAATAATTTATTGAATATCGATGCAAAAAATAACAGTAGTATGGAAAAAATGTGCCCATTCGAGAGATGTAAATTACAATTTGCAAATGACAATGACGTCATGCAGAAAATGTCTCATTAAAGATCGTTTACACTCATAGAATATTGAGAATCTTATTGACGATCAACTCATCAAAAATTGCATACGACTGCATTATTGGGTGTTCTTCGTTGTGTAGCTCTGAAATGGTAAACATTGGCAATACGAAGGAATATGATCGAAACATTTGTTGCCTTCTTCCGCTCGAATGTTGATGACCACAACATTACTTCGATGTATACAATTTTTCGCTACTAAATCCTCTTGTTTCAGTATTCCAATATTCTAGAACGAAAATATTTTTTTTTTACTAATTAAGTAAAGGCAAAGAGTTCTTCCTACATAATTCATGTGCTTACCAAAAGAGAAAGCGAATGAATAATTCGATGAGCGAAAAATTATGCACAAAAAAAAATTGAATTTTCGGCCGTTTTGTCTACGAAACTTGTAGATGACTAAGCACCAAACAAAGTGTTTCAAATTGCCTGAAGCAAGCACCAAGAGCGCTGAAGGTTTTCTGTTTGCAAGTGGTTCACTCTCAAAATTCTTATGGATTTTTCCCTACGTCACTATACCATATGACTGAGGATAGCTTCTTTCAAATTTATAAATTTGCGCCGAGTGTTATGAACTGACCATTTTGTGACCGGAGGAGGGCGTATTTCTTGCGCCAACCAGTTGATCTCAGAAATAAGCGTACGACTGACCGGATGGATGAACTATTCATGAACATTGAAGCGAATTTGTGCATTTGTAGGTATTATGCAGCTTGCATTCATGGGCACTCAAAGCTACATGAAAAGTTCTTGCTTAAATCGCTCTTCCAAGCGATATCTAATTCTCTGCAGCAGGACCTGAAACTATTGCCATCTCTATGTTCACATATTCAGACGTTGCATTTTGTTTACCGAGCGTGATATCACGATTACTGTTTTGCATTTGTTTATTTTTGTTGTTGTTTATGGACATTCAAGAAGTAATGCCACGCCATAATGAACTGTTGCTGCAAAGTTTAAAGGAGAACGGTATATGCAATTGTTAATGCTGCAATATAACGAAAAAAAGCGCTTGGAAATTTTTTAGTTAATAAACATTTAGTTACAAATTTCATCGATCTTCGCTCTTCAATAGCAGATGCAAATGATTTTGCTCTAAATGGAATGATTTTTGATATAAAATTACAAGTCAATCAACCGGCTTTCCTAAAACATGGAGGAAGTAAATTAACCTATGAGTTGAATAAATGTGGCATTAACATATGTTGCGCCCGTGATTGCCATGCTGTCGACTTCAACAGTTCATGTGGCTTGATCGGAGAATATCTATGAGGCGGTGAGGAACTATTCTAGATTACTCAATTATGAGTTTTAAAAATGCTTCGCCGTTGAAAGAAAATTAAATCATAAGAAAGATTAGGCGAAACTGAGGGATTTTTGCAAAGAAAAACTGATTGGAATATGAGCGGGGCAATTTGTCACATATGGACCGAAGGAGTACGTTAAGAGAAACTTTCATAATGAAGTCTGCTAAAGAAGCTCAAGGGGAAAAAAACATTACAGCATAAGCACACAAAAATTATATCAGTATTTCGTGAAGCTTAAATTCACAGCATTTCGATGTCTCGAAACAATAGCTAGGGCAGAGGGCGATCAGTTTTCCAACTTCAAGGAAATTAGCTTTAATGATCCGTTTGAGGCTGTTAGAAGGTTGCGATGCTGTTAAGCAGTGCACCCAGATGCAGTTAAGCAGTCATAAACAGGAAATGGACAAAAATTTAGTGATCTCGAAACCACCAAACCTGCATTTGAATGCACTTGTAGGCGCCGAGGGAAACAAGAAATTTATCCAAATATGAGGACCATGCAAACTCAAAATTGGACTCATTAGCCTTTTAAATGTTACTGTGCAATTTTTCGCAGAAACAGCATAACATCAAATTCATTGCTTCATAGTGCCTAACTTTCCAAACATACAACACGGCTTCACAAACTGGTGATCTCTAGATAAACCATATAGTCGAGGACCTATGTCAAGTTTCGATGAAAGCACCGACTTATATAATCTGAGATGTGCTATCCAACCATGATACAAGAAGCCCTTGAAAATACCAGTTATACTCCTCAGGTGGACAATCTTGATCAGATTTTCAAGCTTGCCTAAGAAGCTTACCTTTATACAGGGTACTAACATTATCACTGTGGTCGGCGGCTTAATCTCTGCAGAAGAAAGCGAAATGGCCGTGGCGCCACCTCAGTCTGTGATATTGTCACCTTTGCATATCGCACAATTCATTTGACTGACCCAACACTTCATAGCCGCACTTCACTGTTCATTGATTGACACTCATCTGCTGCACACAGTCGGAAGTGAGAGGCACGAGACGGAATGATATGTAATGTTGTGAATGTGCTGAACGTAATGAAATCATTAAGAGAAATGTGGCTGTAAAATTCTTCAGGCCCAGCTCGAAGGAAGTTCTTGTGCAAGCAGCCAAGCACTTGTCGAGAAATTTGGTAGGCTCAATATAAAGAAATCTTTTATTACGCAACAATTACAAAAAAAAGCGCAACGATCACAAGCAAGAGTTGGATTGATGCGTTACAAAGCACTTTCACCATCTATTAATTCTCATCTGCTGCTTCTGCAGTTTAAAGAGTGGAGCATATCATATGCAAAGACCAGATCTGACACCTCAATCAGTGTTGCAAGCATTCCAGGAGCACGTTCAATTCGGGTAACGCTAATCAGTGCCTCGTCGAAGAAATCAACTTAGCAGAAAAACTGATCAACTAGAGCTTCCTCCAAATATGCAAGAAGAGGGAGTATAAGCACGCTGTAAGCTCCAAAGAAGTTTGTATTGAGCCATTTACAAGCCACTGACTGAAAATGAACCGTACAAGTAGAATGAAAATGGATAGTGACCAGTCCAGCTAATATAGAAAAACTTTTATGATTTTGTGCAATCGTTCTGCCTCGGGAGGCTCAAAAACGCTTGCCCAATCCACCTTGCCGCATTTGCACGGGATTAACACAGCATATAGGAGCCTGAAACGTCCATGTTATATTTGGCGTAGTGGATTAGCCGTCTAACACTCTGCTAAGAAAAATAAATTAAATTGAGTCAATATCAAAAGCTATATGGATATTTCAGAGTGGACAGCGTTTGAATGTCTAGCTCATGACGTCATTCCAAAACTAAGCTCCGTTAACGCTATGTGCTTTATTTATTCACTGTAAACAGGCACACAAATTTAACATTGATGAGGCTATGCATTGTTTTGCATCGATAGATCTTTCTCTATTTGCAGCTGATATTTTCTCTTTAAGATTTTCACTCAAACTTTTAAATGCAACGCATATGTTGCTTTAGTTAATGAGATAAATGAGAGTTCAAAAACAAAACCTCCGTTGTTATGATGCATCTTAGCCACATAAATTGTTAATAGCCAATTAGCACAGAAACAAAAATCAAATGCAATCTTTGTTATCGGAATGTGCAGCATCGTTTGCGCTTTTTTTTCCCTTCTCCATCATGTGAACCGAATATCTGAAATCCTCGACAATTCGATTAAAGTATATGTAACGAATGCCAAACATTAATGCGAATAATTTATACACCGATGCAACATAACGTGTAATAAAATGAGTTTTGCAAATTCTTGCCCAGAAACACGAGTCGATTAAGCCTATCAAACATAGGGAGAGGTGTGAGCAGTTTACTTTAACAGCAGATCGAATCAGATATGCAAATTCATGTGACTGTCAACTAAGGGAGCTACCCATCTAGCAAAAGAAAATCAACTTGCAGGAAACTGGAAGATAAGGCTGATGAACGACTGCTAATGATTGCATAGATCGGAAATATCGACAAATATTCCAGCTTTATTTGATACAAGCTTCTGGGATAATGGTGGCGGGATTAGAGCGTATCTGCTTCTCAACAAAGGCACAGTTACCTAATTAAAATATTCAAGTCGACGTGTTTGAAAGTGACTACCTCCAATTCACTTCAAGTCATCTGCAAAAAGCTTCGCGTGAGAGCATGTCCTTTAAATCAGGATCAAATTCAAGCGCGCGTCTCTATTGCCATTGAAAAGGGTTGGAAGCTACAGATGAAAAGTGTGTTTCCTGCAGAAACGTTGAATGGTGTGGAAGCAACGAATACAACTGAGCTACAGTGTTTGGGCGATACTAAACAAAGGCATTATTGTTATTTAAATATGCATATGAGCGGAAATATGTTTTAAATTAATTAATTAATGAAATGGATGTATCGTTATAAGGCTTCTTGTTGTTTATTAAGCGTCAGTCACGATCGAATAAATGCAGCTCACCTCAGCTCCACATAAAGATCGATGACCGAGTCCTCCAGCGATATCCCAGCGCTGAAAATTTGAACAAATATGAATTGTATCAATTGCGCGTTCTCAAGGTTTAATAAACATTTTCTAAGTATGCTTTGAGTATGTTCTTGCAAATGCATTCCAATGTCCTTTGATTAAATATGCCTCTCTCCAACAAGGACGGCTAGATGTGCAGGATGGATGTAGCGCGATGCTCTATTACTTATAGATAAGAAAATTAAAGGACTATCCACTCTGAATAATACACTCGCACTAACTGTGTTCATTTTATTTTGTTCCAAAAGTGGGAAGAATTTGTTTTCCTGGGATTGCTGTTATGCATATGCCATGCTCATGTTGCACTTTATTCGTCCAATTTAGTGATGATCAGAAGGTTCTGTACTCAGTTCCTCAAACATATACAATCACTACCATTCCTTTCATTTGCGACTGTTTTCTGCTGCATTGCAGCAATTGTTTCTCTTTCGAATCTTCCCGATTTATGATTATATGAAAGGATTCATGGTCAATTCCTCATCTTTTTTGGTTAGGTATAAAAATTTAGCCCTTCTTAGAAGGAATCCTCAGCTATGTTTGTCAAAAGCTATGAGGAATATCGCATCTCGGAAGACATTGTGCACCGTTTCTATCTTATGCAAGAGTTCGTCCTGCATGAACAAAATGACTCAAACGTGCCAAGTACCACCTCGAAAATGACATTTTAAGCGTATGGAAGCCCACTGATATCCCATCCATGTATTTAATGTCTATGAAAACATGGCCAAATTCTGGCCAAGAAAATGCAGATCTGTGAAACGCGTAGAATTTTTTCACGATCAATATTTGCTTAAGTGCAAAATTATGAGGTTAAAAGATACGTAAAGTGAACATTAGTTATCATCATTAAAAGATTACTCTCCTCTATCTCATATCACACCTGCTCAGTTGCTCATCAAATAGCTATTAGACAGCAAAACACCATAGCGATTTATTGAGAGAAGAAGGAACAAACAACCTTCAATCCAGTACATCGTCCATATATGAAAGGGTTTATGACGCTGTTTAAAACGACAAGGCAATTGAGAAAATAGATCACATCTTCCAATGAGCGATACGATTCTGTGTTGATCATCGACCACCTATAAAGAGGACGAGAAATCACGCTTGAATATGAGTGAACGGAACGAGTAAAGGGTTATAAGATCAACAACGTTTATGCAGAATATAAAAGGAAATCCCTTTGCTTATATTGTCATTCTATGTAGCTTCGCAATATAGCTTTCTTTCTTATCGCACGGTTTCGCAATTTGCCCTGCTAGTAAGTTGTGAAAGGCAAATTGCAACGAAGCGCCTGTTCCAGCGACTAGAACGCCAATAACGTGAATGTGACAGTCTCACATGCTTAAAAAGCTTTTGAAAGGGAACTTTTTGGCGTTTACAGTATTTTTGATGCTTCTTTAACCACAATGTAGTCTTAAGGTAAACGCCATTAACTGAAAGACCTCAGGAATCCTAAACCAACGAATGGAAACCTCTTTCACTCCAGAGAACAGCAAATTGCTAATTCTTGCTGAATTGATTGAAGCTTAGATGAGTTGCGGGCATTTGCTACTAGCGGATTTTATTTTCTGTTAAGCAAGTGGGAAATTTTTCTTCCTAAGCGACCGAAATGACCAAAGAGGAATTAAACATGATCCTTTGCATTAGTTCGTATTCCCTTTCGCTTCCATAAGAAGAAAACACTGCTGAAGAAAGTTTTTCTTCATCAGCTGGATCTATGCCTCGTTTAGCTACTACTCCTTCAGATTACTTTTTTCCCCTCCATGGTTTCGCGTCCGGTTCACTATAATTATGCATGTTTATATTTAGCATACCGATGTAAACAGCACCTGTGGCTATGATTTACACTGACAGAATGCAAATGGGTATCATTAGCAAACGCACGTGCTCTTATGCATAAATTATTTCATTTATTAGTATGGCTTGTTTATCAACGAACCAAGAAAGGAAATTGTACGGTAGCCATGTGACGACATAGGTGAGTATTAGCAATAGTGTTATTCGTAATGACTTTACTTTCGCTCTGCGTAGTCGTTCTTGCCCGCGTAATGTTCTTGTATGTACTGATGCTGAAAATAGCGGTGTTGATGCATCAAAATCGAACAACCAATAAACAAACAAACAGATAGACGTAATCATATATTGTTCACTCGACACCATTAATAACTCAGAGTTTCTCAAAACAAAATTCTTCAACCAACGTTTAAGGGTTCTCGGATTTTGACCATTTGACCGTTTGATCATTTGGTTAGTTGCAACACTCAATATTCAGCTTATTTTAGACTGGAATGATATAAAGTGATGCACTATGATGGCGACTCTGAATTTTTCGCAAACTTTTGATAAGGTACGCACTGGTGATTGATGGATACCACCACAGATATTTAAGTCCCTTCAAAGAAATATTTTCGACTTGAGACTAGAAACGTCACTTTGTTGAAAACCAAATATAATCTGTTATAGTGGTAGGTGAGAACTGGAAATGGATTCCAATCAGTCTATTCCTACTGAATTGCGGTAATTTTTCGATAATTTCTATTCCCATTCAGCATTGAGAAATAGATTGTTGACGAACTATAGGATTTGTGGCGAAGAATTTCAACAGCCAAACCAAAATATGCATATGTTTTTCTAGGCAGTTGAAGATATGAGCGCAATAAATATTTCACCGCTTCCTTAATTAGTAGATCTCCGACGATTAAAAAAAAACTGCACTTGTTTACTTAAATGCATCGATAAGAAGAGCTTTGACCTTTACTGCATCGTACCAGAAAAAACGTAACAGTAGATAATAAACTTGCATACCAATTTAAGTTCACCAACTTCAGCTTTATTCTATTTGGATTACAAGATCCGAGTATCTGTAAATCAGTCGAAACCATGACTATTGGTTTGGTTAATTTCATTAAGAGATTTAAGTCCTTCAGATTATCTGCTTGAAATTCCCTTTATTCCCTTGGGAATGTCGCCTTGAAATTTTTATGTAGAGAGGAAGAAGCATTTCTCAAAGTGCGCATTTGCAGGAAAACATGTTAAAAGCGCTAATTATTGTAGCTGCGTGATAAACACTTTCCCCACTGCTACTCATCCTTATGAGACATATCGATTAATCTTAAAAGCGTTATCAAAAGTTGGAAAAAGAAAGAGTATTCAAATACGTCAATTTACAGGAAGAAAAATCACTTTTTCTATCATTGCTCTAATATAAACATAGAAGCGCTCAATGCTTTGGGATCAAAGTGTAAATTAAATCTATGAATCGGAAAATCCTAATAAACTTGTACAAATTTACACATCGATAAAGCGAAAATGACGCTTCTTATTATATAAATTATTTCCGCTTAGAGATAGCCGATTGAAGTTATCCAACTTACCAAGTGATGAACCTGCCGGATGTTTACTATTATGACGTGGAAGAGCACTTTTTATCGAACTGAGACGTGTTGTTTCAGCCATATAGATAACACTTGATGTTTCAACGTTTTGATTGAGTGTCTCATAGATATCATGTAGAATAAGCACATAACATACCACTAATATTACAAGTGGTATATAGAAAATTGCCAATAAATGAAACGCATTATAGAGTTTCATAGTTAATTCATCATCCGGGCTAGACGTACCACTTACGAGTTTCTCCGTCCAAATTGTTAAGCATTGTGTTACGGATTTCAATGTAACCTAAAATAAAAATCGATTTTCGTCGTTATAGTTGCATAAGTGAGAACGAATCTGATTGACTAATACAGGGCGGTTTTTGGTGCAATTATTCAAATCGTCACATTTTTTTTCTGTGCACTGATGAATTTACTTTTGAAATTTTAGGCTTGAACGATCACTTTATGATGAGCATAAAAAGCCCGAAGTAAAATACAGCAACGTGATTTTAGTAAACCATAGCTTGTATCTTCTTCTTCCTGAATTCACTGGTGGTAAAAATCCGGAGATTTTAGCAAATTGTTCTAGCGTTCGAAATATTCTTTGAGAGTGATTGCATTTGTTAATTAATAGGTCGTCTCAACCTTTTATATAAAAATTGAATGAGTTCAGATTTGCGAATTGACCTGCTTCCAAACAAATAGTTGTGGCAAGCTGATCAAAGCGGATAATATCCATGCGGCAAGCAACATTCGAGGAATGCGTTGCCTTCCAACGGTATTCACCATCACCGGACAACGAAGCGCATAAAGTCGATAAACCGCAATGCACACCATCACATTTGAGCTGAAGTTCCCATATCACTCACCAACAACAAATTGATCAATTATGAAATTGAATGATACGTCATTGTGCTATGTGCTTCTCCAGCTTATAACACTTTCAGCAATAAGTTTTTACCAGAAGAATACGGCATGCAATTCTTAGCTGAGAGCAATGAGCTCTGAGTTCTGTGTCGTGAATACTCGGGATAATGAGAGATATATTTCGGTAGAATTTTTAAAGAATTTTCTAGCACAAAGTGGAAAATTTTGCAATCCATTGTAAATGTGGAGAATATTTTTGAAAAGAACCACAATAAACGATAGACAGGCAATCATGAGAAAGCATCGCTGAAATGCTAATTCCATTCTCAATCAGCTGCAGATTGCTGTATTCTAGCCCTTGATATCGCCTATACTCGCTGACATAAAAGATGTATCAAACACATAATCGTCAATAGCTTTCCTGCGCTTTTCTAACAAAAAATGCACTAAATGAACCCTTTCAAAAGAAGCATAATGTGGAGCGAAATTCGACTATTATTGATGAGGATGATTTACTTTAGAAGCTGTTTACTCAAAAGTAGGTTCACGATGTTTATTCAAAAGGACAGTTTTGACAGCGTGATGCTCATCAACAGTTTTATAGCTCTTTCAAAATGAATTTCACTAAGGAATCTCTGATTCCTCAAAAAGTGAGATAATAACAACAAAAGTACAGATTGAGAACAACGTTCTTTTGAATTTCTTTGCCAATTTTTTTTATTCAGCTGCTACAAGTTCGAAAGAAAATTACTCTATAAAGTGAGGAATGTAGTAAAATTGCTTTATAAACTGAAGAAAGGTGACAATGATGAAAATGGTGTTCAAAGAGGAGCAGATAGGAATATTTTATTGCTCCACAAGTAGAATATCCTCGAACCTAGCCCTAATTCGGCGAGCTGAGCAAAACGAACAGAAATTTAATTATCTCACTCTCACGAAGTAAATATGAAAATGATATCCCAAAATTGCCGTTTGATATGGGAAAGTTGCAAGGCATGTGTCGCTACCTTCAGGATGTAAGACAGAAACACAGAGGACGAACATAACTAAGAGTCGAACTTGCGAATTTGCATTTGCAAAGCGTGTTATGAAGAGATCTCGTCTGTATTAATTCCAATCACTCTAGTCAAACATTATAATATCTTTGAATTTCCAACCGCCGCTCAATACGATGCTAAAATTGAGCGAGAAATGTGTGAAAAGATTATTATAAACAACTTATAGGCCATAGAGAAAGTTGATGAAATCACAAAGACAAAGAAGAGTGCTAAATTATAATGGCTTAAAACTTACTAAGACGTACGCATTTTTTCGATCATTCAGGTCACTTTTGAAATTCTACGAGTTGAAAAAAAACGAGGCTTTTCCACAATATGTTTATGAACATTTCTTTCGGTTAAAAGATAAAGGCGTTATTCCAAACATCTCAGTACTTCGTTGTTATTCATGAAACAAATGGATATCGGTGAAATTTTTCGATTATGTGGCCTATAGAAAATTGGAAAGTTTAGATTCCTAGATGACAAACACATTCCTTTATATTCGCTTATTTCCTACCTCTATGAAACTAAGACACAAACAGGTTTCACTCAACCTAGTGAACTTCGTAGTTGCGATGTGATTGGGACCTTTCAACACCAATAAAGTCGTCTTCTCATTTTAATCTCTCCCCCATAGATTACCGGAAGCGCATATTTTTATTTACAAACAACCCATGCATTATGAGGGAATTTGTTGCTCTATTTTGTAATTGACATACGCTATTTTTGAAATTGGCGAAATTAAAAACAAAGTAATGACTGATAATATGAGTTAATTATATTTTAGATCATATAAGAAATTGAATAAATTTAGAAGTAAGCAGTGCGATTCATTTAGTTCTTTCAGAAGGTCTCATTGACTCAAACGGATGTGTTTTAGGAATCGATTCACGTAAATATTGTTAGTATGCAGATGGTGTGCATTGCTCGTTAAGGATATGCCAACGATAGCAATGAAATGCATAACAACATTAAGTGTGAAATTAATGGTCATCTAAACGCTTTTCCAATATAAACGATCGCCACAATGTGTTTATTCGCAACGCCTCGGGCGTTGTCATTGAGTGCATTATGGTGGTAAAACGTCATTTTGGCACTTTTCTTTCTTCGCTTTGCATGCACAACTTGAATAAAATTTCCGCTTTATTTAATATTGTTCAAAACGGGAGTATAAATAGAAGTGACATCTATTCATATGACGTTTACCGGAAATTTAGCGGCCTTGAAAAGAAATTGTTATTGTGATCTTTGGTTGGGTGTGAGCTGAATGAAGAAAGCAACAAACTAGCGCTCTCATAATATTCTTTGCATAATCTGAAGCATTTCTCGATAAGATGCGATATCACGAAATTTTTGCATTTGGCATATTCTTGTTGTTATTACAATGAACATTTGTTAGTGGCATAAAGTTTATAGTTGTTGGCATAAAAGATATTAAAATACTCCATTTTAATGAAAAGAATGTAAATATTGATAATCACTCCAGATGCTCTATATGTGAAAAACCGCAGCGGAGAAAAAAGAAA
>JAAVTS010003905.1:0-13339 GCA_022845575.1 Baylisascaris ailuri
AAATTGGGAGGAAGAGATGTGACTCCGATGACCAGAAGCATGGAGGGGAAATAGGTTGTAAACTTGGTAAATATTTCGCACATTGTGGAGGTTGTAAATAAAATGTTACAGTAAAGAAATTTAGTATGAAGAATGCAGGAGTTGCTCGAGAGGAAAACATTAAGACTGAATGCTGCCGAACTCATGATTGACGGTGAGAAGTGAAGCTATTAAGGAATTATTCGGCCTCCTCCCTTTGAAAGAGTCACTTTACCTGATCGGTTTCAAATACATCACTGAGATAAGTCCGGTATTCTTTTCGCCATTTTTCTTGATTAATCGCTCTAACCGCACTAGGTTCTGTATGGACCTCTTTTCATTCTTTAGTCGATATGACATCCTGATGGCGACTCAGTAATTGTACAGCGCATTTTTGCAACTCAAATTTATGCAGCACGTTTTCAGTGGTGCATTATTTCCGAACCAACTGATTTTTTGCTCTCGGCGGCTGGGATCAGGGATACACTCAAATGAATGCAGGGAGGAAGGTTCCGACCAGATGTGCACAATCTTTTAAAAAAAGTCGAGTCGAGTCCAAGCCGCTGTCTCTGAGAGATATTAGGTGGAAGAGCAAAGCGTTTTAGAGCATTTTCTAGCAACCTTTTGTCAGATGTCAGCTAAAATATACATATGGAAGCACAATGATCTAGAACAAATGAACAAGGAATAATGAATCCGAACCAATAATGTTCTCAACAGCGGACGCAGTGAGATGGTTTTTTGCACAGCTGAAGTTTATGTGGGTCAGATGGCACTTTCATGAGCGACGTGTAATTCTTACAATTTTCACTAGTTGGCCAGTGCATCGAGGTCCTGTCGCAAATGGCGAAAGCCATAGGCGCGGTTGTGCAACGAATCACATACTCTTAAGTCCTTTATAAAGAGTTCAATAGTGCTGTGTATGTTCCCAGGCACATCGTTAGTCTATACTGGGAACACAGTAGAGTCTGCAGGTCAACTGCATTCTCATAATGCTCATGCTCTCAGCAGACTGTCAGCCTCATGCTGGCACCTCTTTAAGTTACCGTGAAACTATTGGCTGGATTACCGCAGAAAAGGACCAGCACTGTCGGGAATAGCGTGAAAATGAATCTCCACTCTGGAAGCATTTGTGCANAAAGCATTTGTGCAGTGTTGCAGGGATGCTCCTGAGAAAGCTCCCACGTTCTCGAATTTCGCAAGTTAAGCGTGGGGTAACAGCGGATGTGGGGGCTTTTATAGGTGAGCAGTAACCAGCTGCAAACGAGATTTGGAGAGAAGCTTCACGAATAAGAATGGAATGAGTCGAAACCGCAAAATTTTCATCTTGAGCTTCCTTTTTCACCGTTGAATCAAACAACATTTTCCCAGGTGAATTAAGTGAGTCGATGAGTAGCTAATTTCACTGTACAGGTTTCAATTAATCGCGTGAAAAGTGATGGAGGCAGCCTCTCAGTTAGCCAGCTCTGATCTTCAATTGAATGTAGAGTCGCAGAATCTTAGGGAACTAACAAGAGAAGAGCCACACTTATGTGTGTAGAAAAGTCTTATCTGAAGCGGTCGAATACGGGATGTTGCCTTCGTTAGGAGTAGGTGAGGCAGTTGTGATCTTGCCAAATGAAACACAAAAAACTAAACTGCTGTTTCGATAAGTGGTTGCTGGATCTGACAATGCCGTTTCGATAAATTTCGATAAAGGATTCATTCCGCTACAAAATCACTCCCGATGTTTGCGCCACCGACAGAAACGCCTCAAGCCAAGCTTTTAACGGAAGGTTTTTCTACAGAGGCGTGGCGTAGTGTGGCGCTTGTGTGCTCATCTCGCTAAAAGCACACTGAGCTGAGCAGCTTCTATTTCTGTACTACATTTACAGCCGTTTTCTCGAATTTCCAATGTTTTGGCCATGGCTTATAATTAAACTTGTTATTTAGCGGCTCTCTCATACGTGTCTTTCGGTTTTCAGCCGTTTTTTGCGCATCACATATAGAATGTGCCTGCATTACATACCTTACGACAATACCTCGTTATGACGCTCAGGATACTGATGTTCAGAACAAGAGGGAAGGTCAGAAGTCACGAAACAGTCACTGAGGTTGGCCTATGAGAAAAATGCAACGAGCATTTGGAGCTCCAGATTTTGTGGGAATCACTGCTCACGGTTCTGCTGAACAGAATGTGACTGTTGTGGGAACACATGCTTCTGCCGCTCCCTTGACTATGTGCTGAGCTTGGCATTTCTATCGCCAAACGTACGAGTAGCAGTTGCAGGAGCTTATCTCCCGATGCTCGAGAGGCTGATGGGGAATACTGCAGCCCGCTAAGCATTCATCTATGCATTCCTAGCCGTCTCCACTGAGCGGCAGTGCTCCTTCTACATAAGTGCAACAAGAACGCGATCACCTACGACAGCCTCATTTGATGAAAATAAATGTCACACATTTCATGGGAGCAACGAAGGTGCGCGCCTTCCAATAGCCATTATGACAAATGGTGCGGTTAACTGGAAGATTTGTGGATATATCGGTCGCTCCTCTAAGCTATGAAGACTTGTAACGTCTGCTCTCCTAGTAAAACCCTGGCATATAATCATTTAGGCTCAACATTTTCCGGCGTCATTTCTGGCCTTACTTCTGATCCCTTCCTACGCTTTGTGAAAGGACGCTTCAAATTTTTAGCCAAAATTTATTTACAAATTGGATTTAGTTCGGTCGGTCACCATGTCAAGAAACTGCCGACGAAAAAGCAGCTATTCCTGGCAATAATGCGATGTGTTCCTTGCGGACATGGAAACACATATTTCCGAGGACTTATTGACAAGTTAAGTATTTTGGCTATCATGAACATTCGATTTTGAAATATATAATCTCAAAAGCGAATGTTCTTTAATCTCTTTCAAAGGAGTCAACAGTGTCTCGAGGTGCGGTCGTTTATGAAGCCTGGGAGACAAAAGCATAAAAAGGTAAAATAGATGTAGCACAATGCAATTAGGTCATTGCGTGGAATTCGTGTCATTCAGTGTTAGCGCAGCTGTCAAGTATCGCCAGGGTCGCCTGTGGAACAACTGTCTAGCTTTTTCTATAATGTTGGGTAAGCGGAAAGGAGGACAAGAAAACTTTGCGAATAAGTTCGGGTGATTTCAGTGGCGGCTGTACTGCGAGCGCATAAATTTTGTCTAGTGCTGAGCATCAAGGATAGTCAATAAATTGTACGAATCGTAACTACGCTGACTTTTGGTGGGAGGCACGTGCAATAACAACTTCGCCTTTGTCGAGCACAATAAATTCGGGGTGCCTTGGCTTGTGCCGCCAACGAGTTTGCAAAGATAAGTAATTGTATTCGTAGCAGAGACAATGCTTTTTGCAACTTTCTATGGGACTCAGTTCTTTTCTTCTTGTATCGACAGAGATAAAGTGCTAGCGACGTCGGTGCTAAAAGAATTAATGCTAAAATGGTCATGGGTCTAGCTTTCATTCTGTTGCTGCAACAAGGCCCCTGGAATGTGTTTCCGATAACTCTGAGGCAAACAGAATGGTGAGCTCGTAAAAACATACAGTACTAATCTCCTTCCCTGTGGTTTCTGCAATCATTTTACCTTTTGAAAATGTCTTCCTGAACCATCCATATTTCCTTTTGAAGTACACAACACTAGGTGAAATTTCGGAACGCTCAAAACAAGCTATACTTAGCAACTGCGGGCGTCAGGATTATTCCTGTAAAAGTATGGAGAAGATCAATCAGTCGGCAATCCTTGCAGAACCCGCCCACAGGTGCGTTGCGGGTCCTGTGTTTTCTCTCGGATCATTTCCATGCTGAGGAGGAACAGCTCTCCTGAGAGCCACAAGGGTTGAGTGGCAGCCACCCACTGCATGCTGAGTCACAATGCAATTAAGCTTCTGTTGGATCATTTATGAGGGTCTCTTCACAAGTTGGAGCTTGCGTTCTCCTCATGCTGGACCAACTGATCTGCCGCATAATAGCTCGCCTTTGTAACTTACAGGAAAGCTAATTGGTGCCAGCCATGTACAAACCAGCGTCGCTGAAGTCTATCTTCGACCAGTGACCACCCATCATGAACTTCCACTGAACAGTACCACCTTACATAGTGGAGGAAATTTTTTTTCACAGCCAGAAATTTGCCTTCGCAACAGGCTAATTTCTTAACAATGTCGCTGCGATACTGCGTGGAGATACACGTGCAGCATGCGAAAATGAAGCAAATCAGCTCCGTCATAAAAACGTTATGCGGGATTCAAAATTTCCAGGTCACGAAGCTGCTTGATTACGGCAGCAGGATGCTGAAGGTCATATCGCGTTAGCTTGCTCAGCAGCCTTTACCACGCGGTTGCTTCATGTTATGGTCGTTTCGTTTTCTACTTTTCAACTTCTATACTTTTTATTATTTTGTTTGGATGATGTCGGGGACGAATGCAAATCGCGATAAACGTACGACTCTACGTTCTCTACTTCTGAATGTTTTACCGCATCAGTTTTGTCGTTATTGGTTCACATAGTTCAATTGTGTTCCGTACGCCGACAATCAGCCCTTATTTTCTCGTCTGATCCATGTTGACGGTTACGAGAGATTATGCGTTGTGGAAAGCCGAGTAATGTTAGGAGCTCTGTAATGTTCACATGCACAAAAGCGGTCTATAGTTTTTATCTGCTAGATAAGCGCCTGTAGGTTGTTCATTTAAAGGCCCACTTTTCCTGGTCATTTGTGCTATACTAAAAAAGAAGGCAGAATTCACAGAAGAATTTAATGCCAGAAATATTTGAGCCACAAAATCCCTCAGCAGAAATGTGTTTGACGCAGGTCCCTTTGTGCATCAAGGCAAAACTGTTCATGGCGTGGTTACCTCGCAGCTTAGTTGCTCATCTCAGGAAGCTCGAAGAGATTTGTCGTGCAAATGGCGTTTGTGAAGGGACGTTGGTTTCAGTGGCCCTATGAGAAAGGCGGTCACTGTCGAAGTGTTCACTCTCCAGAAGGGAAGGGAATGGAGGAGGCATTTGTATAGACGATTATGTGCGAGAAGCTGTCGATGCAGGTTGTTAATGTGTGAGAGCGCTTACTCTGAGGTCAATTATTGCAAAAAAACCTGTGATGTTTTAACTACGAACGTAATTCTTCAATATTCATGCGAAGATAACAATTATACTTCAGCAGTATAGGAACGCAGAGAATTTTTATGAGAATGTGTGTTACATCATCATACGCAATTTCACTGCATTAATCTTCTCGTTGTGACTCCAGAAGTAAGAAAACATTCCTTCAACGATGCCTATTCGTGCTTGGCCACTGTCACATGTTGTACCTTATAATTTTAGGCCTAGCATTTCTGCAGATACATTATGCAGCACTTCAGCCTGTCCGTAAGCAACTGCATGCTTTCCTTCTTCGTACCAACATCTCATCACCAGAAAAAAAAATTAGGAGAATTGAGTGCGGTGTTCTGCGCGTTCCACATTCTGCGTCATTATCAAAGTATGAATTTACGATAGAGCATTCCTCGGTTACCTCATTTGCATTTTGTGACTGTGACCTAATTTAGCTCAGCCCTCAGTGTTTGCACCCTTTTGCAGAACGCTATGGGAATGTTCGCGACAATACAAGCAGCTGGAGTACGAATCGTTCTAGCTTACGTTTATTTGATCAGACATCATTTCAGAGGTGTGTAAATATCGAATAATTATCATCTAGGACAAGCGGTTGTCGACGAANNNGTAGTTTTCCTGCTTTTCAGGGAAACTTCGATTCACCATTTCCTCAACATCCAATCCGGTCGGCGAGGATACATTTCAAAATTCTCTATATTTTTTCCTAGCTGCGATGCCGCTCTACCAAAGCATATCGCAGAAAAGAGCTCCGTCCCATTAGCAACTTTTTACTCACCAATCTCGAATGCCTACATCTCTATGTGCCTTTTGAGTAAGAGATTCTCCACGATTACGTCGTAATCTAACTTTCTCTAAAAGATTGTGTTCGTTTTCGCCATGTCCTCTTAAAACATCCAGTAACTGCGGTAAATCAACTTTATTTGCAGTTTACGACATCGACAAGGAAGCGGGAATCCATCAGCTCTCTTTCTACGCAATCTGGTTTTTCATGACGTGTGGCCTCTTGGTTGTTGTACTACCGCTCTACATTTTTTACATTTATAAACGATCGAAGATTGAAAGTGATGCGGCGAACGATTTCAAATATACTCTTCTTGACGTTAGTACATTTCGAAAGATGTACTCTAGACCAATTTCCCTAACGGGGAGATTGATCTAGTTATATTAGCAAAGTCTTTAGTCTTCGATAATTTGAGGGCATGATTTACGGCTCAAGAAGTTGTTGGCTCTGAATAGCATTGGGTGATTCGTAAACGCTGAGATAAAATTTTATGAATGCATCTATCGAAAAGCTTAGCTTCAACTAGGCATTGGCTTTTTTATCAGCTATTGCTTCCTCAGTTGCATGCATACATCAAAACAAGTAAACAATATGATTTCTGCAGTACAACGAGGTAAGATCGGAAAGGATACCTGCAGACTGGAAGGGTGCAAAGGCGATAAGCTTCGGTGATTCAGTGATTTCGAGCAAAAGAGGTCGCATGACAGTGAAACACATTCCGAGGTTAGTGAGTCATAGAATATGACTGAGAATTCTGGTGGAGAATTCTATGCATAAAAAGTTGTAAGAGGAACCAGAATTCAGATGAAAAAACTTTATTTTTTATCCTGATTTGCTTAGAACAGCTACCCTGTGAGTGGCGAAGGCGGCATTCGGAAAATTCTCGTTTTTTTATGCTGAGTTTCTGTGGGC
This sequence comes from Baylisascaris ailuri, assembly GCA_022845575.1. NCBI lineage: Eukaryota > Metazoa > Nematoda > Chromadorea > Rhabditida > Ascarididae > Baylisascaris > Baylisascaris ailuri. The sequence goes on from JAAVTS010003905.1 coordinate 6,828, forward strand.
TTTGCCAGGTCTCATTTCAAAACACATGGAAACGAAATGCCCTTTACCACATCTATATGCATATTCAATAGTTATATGCAAGAAAGTTGGTATGAGGAATCGCATAAGCAGTTGTCATTGTGAGCGTTCATCTTTGCCACTAAAACTACCTTTACGATCCGAAAGTGTCACTTCGAAACGTATACTGTTTTCACGGTGGAATATCTCTTGCTGATTTTTAGCGTTTAAATGCAGTGATATTGATCTCTTGAATCATTAGTGTGAGTGAAGCAGCTTTATTGTCATTCATTTTTACTAGTGCTCTTTTTAGTTCATTGTTGAAGTTGTTGGTATGTTTGCGAGTAGCCTGAAATTTTACCGCATAACTTTTGAAGAATGCGCGAATGTAGCAGAACTCGTAGGCTTGCAAAGAGCGCGAACAATTCATTCGATTTTTGGGAGAATGGCTCGGAGAAGCAGGACACGAAAAATTCGTTCCCCTTGTATATCCAGTGACACCAACACAGCAATCAAAAAACACTTCTGACAATTATTGAGCACTCATAGCAGTACTGTTGCAAGGTGCTTCATTTGTGAATAAATTTCAGCATACTTTTGACTGGTGGCTGATTTGCCAAATGGCTTCCTTGTCATTCAGTCAGTTGAACTGGTGGAGTGACCAACAAAATCCCCCAAAAATCCCTTAACAGGCTTTAATAACGTTTAACGTATTCCGAAGCGACAACACTTTCTGGCGTTCAAGTGGTGAACAGTATGGAGCGACAGCTTTCGCGGAAAGGCTCGTTCATACATAAAGTGTCGCCGCACGAGAGCCGACTTCGAACTATCCTTCTGGACCCCAATTGAACTGTCGTGCCGCTTTTATAGCGTTGTTGAGATACGTCGTTCCCATCCACACCCGCTGGATATCTTGATGGCGATGTTTTCGTTTAACAGTTGTCGAAGTGTGTTGTGAGAGCATTTGAAGTCCTAGTCACATTGTTTTTTCTTTCAGCGCTCATGAAAAATTTGGTTCAAAGATCGCTTCGACATAAGGCAAATAATGCTTAATCTCTCTATGTTTAAGGTCTCCTGTTATCCTCCTTCATTTGATAATGCAATTTTTGAGGCATATTTTTCCACCTCTGGCTAATGCCAGAAAGTGGCCATTTTTCGCGGTTAGCAGGAGAGGGAGGAAAGTGAAAGTACCCAAGGAGTTGGTACATGTACACGTGAGCAAGTTACAAATTTTCGCACACTTTGACAGAATTAGGCAGATGCTCGTGTGGTCAATCCCTCTATTTGACGGCACTAATTCTTCCACCATCATTTCAGTAACTCGCCACGCAAGACGAATGCAACGCCTTCAGAAGTGAAACTAAGCTCTGTGACGAAAGTCCCAAGCAGCAAAGCATCGCGTACATCCATTGATATGGGTAACAGTTATTTTGCAACGCAGTTCAAAGGGTTCACGATATAGCAACTTCCACTATTCCAACAGTCAGGAAGTCATCATCGCTGCAACTGCGCAACACTCATTTCTGATACCGTTGTCGACCAAATATAATTAGTCTTCTAGAAGTACCGCATTTTTGTGGTATATCCATCCAAGTCTCGTTTCCATGGGCGAAACATAGATAATACCTTAGCTTATTATTGAAAACGTTTAATCGAGCTACAACGCTAATGATGAACGACCAGGAATAAGCGCATGGGAACATGAGTGATATGCACTTTTTTCAGTGTCGGCTACTTTGATTTATATTGAAAAGATGACGAAATACTCACTCGCACAGAATTTTCTTTAGTGATTAATCATGTGCGCTAAATTGTCAATCTGAATTTATCTTTAGAATGGCACGTGATCAATTGTGGAAAATCTTTGCCGGAGATTTCTTACAACGTTTTTGCTTGCTGAAAGCGTCNACGTTTATCTTTAGAATAGCACGTGATCAGTTGTGGAAAATCTTTGCCGGAGCTTTCTTACAACGTTTTTGCTTGCTGAAAGCGTCTCTCATATTCTTGAAGGTCACATATCCTAATGTGGTTAAATGTTGATAAGAACGGACTGATTCGCACATTCATCACATTTACGCTCACTTCAGAAGACTTTAATGCAACTTATTCAGTCCCGCTTAGATGGCATAAGCGCCTAATGATGAGTGTTGTTGCTATTCCGGTGGAGCACAAGTGAGGTTGACGGTTGTACTGTTGAAGGTGCATAGCCTCGGTCTTATGAAGAAAAAATGCTAGTCACAGTAATCAGGTTGATTGCGGTGAGATAATTAAGACGACACCTTGCAACAGGTGAAACTTAATAGACTACTGCAGTGGTTGTTTGCAGCATTGGAACTCGCCAAAAAGATTTCACTGGCCATGAAGAATTGCCCGTCCGATATGCCCGTCGATTGGATCATGAGTGAATCGCCCCAGTAGGTTTCCTTCAAAGGGTTTTTATCCTTGAACGAATGAACCTTTGTTTCAGTTTAGAGCTTAAAAAATTGCAATACAAGTTCATATTAGTCAGCAGAACATCAAAGAAACCATTATTAACCGATGATGCTCACATAAGCAGCTTTGAAGCGAAGATCTTATCCCAGATAGAGTAACAATTCTCGGTGTTCTGATGTAACAGAGGGGCCAGCATTTAGCCGACGATATCCTCCCACGCGTAATGGTCAGCATCAAAACGACGATTTCCATTTGACATACACTTCGCTGGTACAAACGTGACAAGCGAACTCTAGTTGTTTGAAACTTCGATAGTAACTGTCATATTCATTCGACGGTATTGCAATCGCGGCATAGCGATTTTCTTATGCTTTCATGCCTAATTCAAATTGAGGCCTTCCGAGTTGAGCACAGGAGAACAAACTACGTCATCAGTGCAAAGGGCTTATTCAACATTGAGGCGGGATGGCGCTTCGAAGACTGGAAATGAAGCGGAACCTTCATCTCGTTCTTCGGAGTCATAGATGCGTGTCTGAAGTCGATGAACCTCATGAGCTTATGTGATCGTACCTTTTAACTAGCCTATTCTAATCATATCGATTCATCTTCCTTCGAAAATGAATGTTCNTCCTTCGAAAGTGAATGTTCTAGGACGCCCCTTCGAAGTGTGCACTCTCACCTCCTCAGAATTTCCCACAACAATGCCATATCACAACTCATGATCAGTGGTGTGTTCTTCTGCAGTAGGATGTTGTTGCTGAACTTTGCAACAATTATCCCCTTCTCTCCCTCTCCCCGTCTTCCATTTCCTCTCTGATGTTTTGCTCATCACGAAGTATGAACATGAGTGCTTTTCCCTTGCTCGTTTGTATTGAGCAACAGAAAGAAATTTGTTGAGATGTACTGCCGCTACAAGAAATCTGCAACTCAAGTTTCTATTAAAGTGAGGTGCCTACAAAACGATGAGATAGCATACGCCCTTGTAAACAAGGATCAATGGTGCTCATAATGCATTTGCTCGCAGAATATGCATTTGTCGATCCAGCATGCGAGGTGCGGTGGCTGCATAATAGCACATGGAAATTTATTAGATGCAGACATTTCGCTGCTGATTGCCAATACGCGATATCTCTACTGGGACCGAAATTGGTAGCAAGTTTTAGTATGCAACGGCGTGAAGAAGCGTTAAGCTCCACTTCAATCCGGACCAGGTTTCAACCTTGATTCGCTCAGTTCGACAAGGTTCTAGGGAATCACGCATTTGAACCTAACCGAGTTCCTCATCTCAGCCCCGATCACGGCCGCAATCGAAACCAAGGAACGGCTTTGCTCGGACCCTTGGAACGTCGAGAAAAGCTCAAACATCCCTTTGTTCTTTTACGAGGTGCCAGAACGTCAATTCATATTCATTTAAAAGGGGGAGACAATTGCATAAGAAATTCTACTTGTCTTCCTGCTAAACCTAAANTCTTCCTGCTAACCCTAAACTCACGGTGAGGCGACGTCACCGAAATTAACCAAATAGAGCCTGAATCTGCAGATGACACCATTCACTCTTGACTAAAATTAGCTAAAAATTTTTCGTCCGGAGGACCCAAAATTTGCGTTCCTGAATACCAGCACCATTCACGACTCCGGTCAAAGACCATCGGCCCAAAGCTATATAACTTAAAGCCACAAGGAAGTGCCTTTATAGTCACAACTCTCTAGTTTGGCTAACATGCCTCTATAAAGAGACCCTTCTACTATGCTTCCAAGGGCAACGCTGCCCATTGCATTCTAAATCTCAGATCTGGTCGGCAACTTCTAATCGACAGACATACAGAAATTTGAAATGAATTGGAATAGGTGGAATTCTGATGGAACACAAGATTCCTCAAACCAGTTCTCGACAGCGTAATGGCGTAAGTTGCAAAGATCACTATGGGCAAGAGCCAGACAGCATGCAAGGAATGGAGGGTATATGCACTAAGAGAAGAAATAGCCGCTAGTGGAAACTTCTTGGCGACGCCGTTCGCCGTAGGATTCACTAATGACCCACTGGGACATCGTTGTAGATATCTTGGAGCTCGTTATCGATTTTCATATTCCTTCACCAAGAGATGCTTCTCTTAGCCGTCGATATGTCGTTCGATCAACGAGCTCACACACTACCGATGAACGGCATGCACTGACCACGCTCTGTAAATCGTTACAATTCTTCAGAAGGAATTGCCTTCTTATGTTGGATAGGCATCCGTGAAAAGATGCAGAACAGTAAAAAAAAACGTCACGACACAACCAACAATATATCATGCGAAAGCAAAACTTGAGAGATGAAAGTAGAGCCATTTCAAGAAGCATTGAAATTTATGTAATAATTAGTCATCTGAGATAAAAATAAGAACGTTTCTATGAGAGTCAATCTAGACGTTTGCTTCATCTCTCACACACACTGATGATCTCGCTACGAAACTACACCGGTTGCCACTTCAAGCCAGTACTGCAGCTTTGATTGGCTCCTCCGTAACTTATTCCCTGCATCGTTTTTATTTTAATCAGTTTCGCACTCGCTCTTCACTCGCCGTCTTCGTCTACATCACCACACCACCACTTGGCGACGCAACAATCCCCAGTCAATATACAACAGTCGCGATCAAATACGCAACAGTATAGCGCGAGAGTTCATATTTTTGCCTTAACCCAGCTCATCGAACTAAGCCGCGAACACAGTATTCCGCTTGTAGTAACTTTTCGGGATTTCGAAAAGTCATTCGACAGTGTGGAGGTCAACGCAGTACTTGCTGCATTAAAACAGCAAACAATCCACACCATTTACGTCAAATTAGTTTAAGCAACGCTAGAGGATAATATCACTTGTATTACCCTCTTCAATAATGAATTATTCCAGTCAGTAAACGGGTCAAGCTCGGGGATACAATATGTCCTAAGCTATTCTCTGCTGCTCGGTGATCACTTTGTCCAGTTCAACTTTCGCATCACCGGCATGGTGATGCGAAAGTTGGGCTGGGCAGGGGGTATCACAATTGATGGGGAAAACTTAAACCGCCTCACCTGAGGTCAGCCGATGACATTTTCCTCATAGGTAGTTCAACGGCGGAGCTCCAAAAAATGCGGATGGAGTTGGACAAAGAAGGCACAAAAATAGGTCTGAAGGTCAGCAAAACTAAACTAATTTTGTGGAAACAAAAGGTTTTCCTCACGATGGAATAAAACTAGAAGAAGAAATTATAGAAGAAATGGAAAGCAATCTTTATTTGGGACAGCCAACCAGAGTGGATGATCTGAACGAAAAAATCTCTAGAAAACAGAAGGTCGCTTGGAGTGAATCCAAAAAAGTACCTGATATCCTAAAATCTAAATTCAAGCGAGAAACAAAAGCGAAGTTGCTCAATTCTATAGTCTTAAAAGCAATGACATATGGCAACGAAACGTGGTCGTTAAAAGCTGCAGAAGAGAAACGATTGCAAATAACGCAATGAGCGATGGAGAGATCGATGTTCGGAGCATCGCTTCGCAATAAGGTGAAAAACGACGATATAAGGCGAAGGTCATTGCTAAAAAACGTAGTGACTGAAAAACCGACAGCTGACAATAAGTGGAGCGCCGGAGCCCTGAACTGGTATCCAAGAGATCGCAAAAGCCCCACAGAAAGAGTACCTCGCACATGGGAAAGAAACACTGAATCGACATGGGGAAGAACAGCAGGGAATAGATGGTTATGGGAGGATATCGTGCGAAGTTGTCTACTGTAGCAAACAGAGCATGGTGATTATCGACTTCTAAGGTTCTGAAGTCTAACATAAGTGCTTACAAATATAACGGCAGGTGTCATGCAGCAAAATACACAACACAAAACACGAAATGCAACGTCAAAGTGTTGAATTCGTTGATGACCGCTCTCCTATTATAACGGAGTTCTTCAATTTTCTTTTCCTATCTGAAAGAACTGAAAATATGTTTAGATATGAAAATCACTGTTTTCTTCATCGTCCTCGTCTTCAGGTTCTGACTGGAATTCGATCAGCACGGGTCCTTCGATTTCTGGACCTGACGACTGATCAGTGTTCGGTTCTCCCACA
>JAAVTS010003906.1:4942-16125 GCA_022845575.1 Baylisascaris ailuri
GTATATATATATATATATATATATGTACTTGATTGTTGCTATGCGGAAACTAGAATTCTTCACTTTCAGAAAGAAAATCTCCTAAATTAGTCGTTATTGAAAAGTGATCGATGTCGCTTAGCTTTCCCACTAAAAACCAGTAGGCAAAAGAGGAATCCTCACTACATGGAATGGAATCTGCGCTGCATGAGCATCTCATGGTAATATACCGTTAGTCTATAAGTTTTGCTGCAATCGAGCAACAGCAATGACTCAAATTTTGAGCAGTAATCACGACTTTTACAATATTCCTCACCTTTATTCTTTTACTAGACCCATACTTATCTTTTACAAACAGTTTATCTTACTAGTTGTAATAAATGTTCTATTTCATAGAGAGTTCTCAAAGGAGAGAGAGAAAGCACGAGCGAGAGGCCTTTTTCAAAAATTTCGCGAGAAACAGCAGCTCGAGGAGGATCTAAAGGTAATTTAGTCAGCGTCATATACTATTAGGAAGACCTGAAGGTGGCCAAAAATAACCAAAAAACCAAAAATATAGTCAAAAGTCCACATAAATATGTGACTAAGGTAGGTGCGTGTACTCGAATTGATAAACGTACTGTCTATCTTAAGATAAAGTCAAAGAGTTCATATTGTTGTTTTAGATGATTTCATGAGAAACAATGGTACCAAACACTTTACGTGAAGTACGTTCGATAACATTCTTGAAAATGAGCAATATTTCACTTCTGCACTTTGAACAATTAGTTGTATCTTCTATGAGGTGGCATGTTGTTATGTATATTCAAAAGGGTTCCGCATTATAGGAAGATTTGTTTACTTCGTTTATTTATGTTTACTTCCTTCGTTCCTAAATTTCCTATACTTTGTTTTGGTACCAATTCCAATACGATTTTGCCTTATTAGAGAATGAATGCCTCATGAGGCCGGCCACTGCGCGAAATAACGCCAAACAAAACAAATGAGTTTCATTTCTGTTGCATTTTCCTTTACAACGGTTTCTTGATCTTTTTTCTCAACCAAAAAATACTACGCTTTATGGCAAATTGGCATCATGCATATCCTCTAAATGACATTTAACCGTTCTCATACTATATAAAACTACTTTGACACCATTTTAACAGTTACGTTGGACATTAGAATTTTTGGTTTTGAGTCTGAATGGTGTTTATGATCGAAGCGATCGCTTCTCAGCAATAATTTCTGACAATGCTTAAAACTTAAGGTGAATAGATGTTCCATTAAAGGAGCTTACTTACTATCGAATATTTGCACATAATGTCAGCATTCTTATTTAAATCCGAACAGGGTTGCTGCCAGCCTACGATTTTCCACTTCTTGTCATTCCTCTCGATCTCTATCCGTTCGTACATCGAATACTCTATTCTAGTGGTTTTCTTCGAGAGCAATTCCTCATTATTTTGATATTCACAAAGATTTATTAAACACTAAACGAAGCATTACAATTTTGTTTATGTCGTTCAGGGTTATTTGGATTGGATCAACCAAGCTGAAGATATCGAACCGGTTAACGATGACGAGCAAGAAGATGAGCAACAATTTACTGGTGACTATTAGCGTTTCCTTATTTAACATTATCTTACTTGACAATATATTTCGACTTAGCACATACTGAGTCTTGAAAAATAGTTCGTTGCAGTAAAACAAAATCACCTGGTTTGGCATAACATTTTGATCACTCAATTGCATCTGAATGGAACAATGGGAATTTGGTCAGCTTGCAGTCGTTTCGCATATTTGAAAAGAGTAGTTTAAAGGTCAATGTTCAGTCAAACCTACAGGATAGGGCGAACTGTACCAAGAAAAGAACCTTCCAGCACCTATTTATTGTAACGAATGCAAATTTAGGTGAGGAAATGGACGAAGAAGGAGAAGATAAAACGGATGATTCGAAACCTTCATGGTTCAATAAACGTCTTCGTAGGTTACAAAAATTCAACAGGAGGTGTCGAAGAGGGTGTCGAAGGTGAGTGTGTACACTATTGGTACAATTCATTGGACTGAATAGCAAACAGTAAAGATATGTGAAAAAGAAAAGAAAACAGCACATGCTTTAGCTTTAAGGAGTAATGCGTCAGGAGTTTAAAAAACGACATATAGAAAAACTTCAGGACGTCAAAACGCTATTGATGTGAACAAAATTATAAGTATGTTGTGATTGTGATTTATGAAATAATTACTATTAGTGAAACAGATAGAAGAACATAGAATTTTACGTTTATTGCACTTCACGGTGTTATTGTGTTAATATAATTTTGTTTTTTTTTTAAATTCTTTGACTTAATGTTCAATAGACAAGTAATTTAGTTGACCATCGATAGTGCAACGAATGTTTTTCTTTTGGATTCATCGACCTTCCCAAATGGAATGTCAGTAAAAAAAAAGTGCTAATTTTTGTAGAAATATAGATGTTGCTCATAACGTATTCAACGAGTTTGATCGTCATAGTTAGGAGTGAACGATAGACCGATGCAAGATATAGTCCAATCGATGCAGTCAATTCATTTCGATGCCACATTGAATAGCGTTTAAGTTATTATTGCTAACTTATAATCGATATTATTTATAGATTGGTGAAGTCGCAAACTTTCTATTGGCTTGTGATTATACTTGTTCTGCTCAATACACTTGTGCTCACATCCGAGCACTATAAACAAGAGCCATGGCTTGATCATTTTCAAAGTTTGTTCATTTTTCTTTTCTTTTTCATTTACTTCTTAATCATTTCCTTTAATTTTATTGCCTATTTAATGCGTTCTTTCTTTCAAATTATTCGTTAGTTATTTAGAGTAGCCTTATAGATTTATGACGAGTCAACCTGTTGAATATTTTCAAAAAATGTTTGATAATTAGTTTACTGCTGAATCAATCAAATTTGCAATCAACTACGAATGGAATTATCCGTAGAGGTTCTCAACGTATAGGAATATCAATGACATGGGAATACAACATCAGCTCAAATCTAGCAGTGCATTAATCAGGCCGATTTTTTTGATGCGATGCTAATGAAGCTAAAGGGATGTGGCCGAAAAATTTCTAATAATGGGGCGGATATAGGAAATGTGAGTGATTTTGAGAGATTACAATGCATTCCAAAAAATTGTACATTGAAAATGTGCAGTAATCTAATCAAAATACAATGCTGTATAAAATTTATTGCAGCGATAGCGAATTTATTTTTCGTTGTGCTTTTCTCGTTAGAGATGATGCTCAAAATGTATTCACTGGGCCTCACCACCTATACTACATCGCAGTTCAATCGATTTGACTGTTTTGTTGTTATCAGGTGAGCAGCTATACCTTGCTTGATTTGTTTATTTATTTATTTTTAAATAAATACACTAGTATCGGTAAATACCAAATGCACCGTTAAAGATTTTCACTTCTTGTGCACTTTTAATTGCAACTAATTCTTAGCATTTATTAATATTCCATGAAGTTTCAACAGAGTAAAAATCTGAAATATCGATCAAATAATGGAGACAAGCGGATGTCGAATTTTTGAATATGTTTTCTTCTAGCTCATAAAATCGTTGTGTCATCCAACAATCAAAAACTATTTCGATTCTTTCATTGTCAGCTCAGTGATCATGGTGAACTTCTTCGCTGCATCGTATCAATCTTGCCTACCTTCTTCTTCTAGTTCCTAAAAGCTCTGCATTTTATGCCTTTATTTCCGATCCCAGGGAAACACATATAGGTGGACGATTTTTAGGCTGTGCACGCATATGGGTGATTTTTTTTGTATGTGAAGGGAACAGTAGCCAAGACCTATCTTTCCTAGCCTACCGACATGCCGTTTTGTGATCGAACTGCTCGGCCTTTTTAGTTGTCTGTTCTCATCTGGCTTCTTGCTCTTTAAGATTACAACCAATCGAGAGTGGATCTAATCGTCAGATCTACTCTTCCGATCGATTCTATTTAAAATCAGTGCCGCAGAGAACTGGAATTTTAAAAAATCGCCAAATTCATTTCCAAGAAATCATTATTAACGACATGCATTGATTGAAAATTTCATTGCTAATATTCTATTCTTAACAATTTCAATGAATATTTCATAGATCCGATTGTAATTTTCTAATTTTCTATTTGTAAAAATTTTTTTGAAATACATTACAGCTCAATAATTGAGTTTGTTTGTGTATACTTCGATCTGATGAAACCGCTTGGCGTTTCTGTGTTACGATCGGCTCGATTGTTGAGGATATTTAAAGTAACAAAGTAAGTTGGTTTCTTTCTATGTTGTTTTATTCCTCAATCGTAATGGGTCGTAATTCACACTAGGAAATCCATTTTAGTTGTATGAAATCAATCATTCCTAAGGGGATGGAGTATTATTTTTTTTTAAAAATTCCTTGATCGCCATATAGCATTCATATTCGATGAGATCTTTGTCGAATCTTTAAATATGCTTGAAATTCTGTTATTAATGATATTTTTTTAATTTATTTAGCTATATGTTTACTAAGAGAATTGTTGAGTTGTTTCGATACTGCGGTTGCTTGCAGTTTGTTTTGATGTAGCTCATAATGAGACGAGTGTTTTATATTTTCTGCTTGCGGAAACTCAGCATCGATTTATGGAAACGCCTATTGCTGAAGAGTGATTTCCATTTTTTGATGAAGCTATAAGAAAGGAGGTTTTTAATTTAGTGAACGATTGTTTCATGGAATATTATGCTTAGATGGTGTTTCTAATTTTGTGAAATTTCTTATTTTCTCAGATATTGGACATCATTGCGGAATTTGGTCTCCTCTCTGCTCAACTCTCTTCGTTCGATTATGTCGCTATTGCTTCTTCTCTTCCTCTTTATTGTTATTTTTGCACTACTTGGAATGCAGGTATACTACGCAAATATAATAACTTCACCTTTATTCATTAATGAATGAATAATCTTAACAAACAACGATCACATAGTGAATATTACCGAAGAAACAGAAGAGCATATGCTCCTGTTTTGTGCTATTATTTAGATAATTTTTGCTGTATGGGAAATTGCTGAATTCTTTTGTTTGCAGTCAAATTGCAATCATCAGTGTAATTTTTTCTTTCATTTTCGGTTTTTTCTTCAATCGATATTGCAATTTAAACCTGAAGTTTGCCAAATATTCACTAATTTTAATGTGTAATCGCGCAACAACTGCCGCATCGATTTTGCATCATATTAATACAATGATATATTGCGTAGTCGTCTACGGGCTATTAAATAATGCATCGACCCATTTCCAAGCATAATTTCAAGCATACTTGGTCCATCATAAAGAGAAGAAATGAAACAAATTGAGTTCACCGATCTCTCAATAGCTATACGAATTACTTTCGCAAGCATTTGTAAAAAATGAGCCTTTTTTTAATGTTTTTATATGTTTTGCCAATTTGCGTTCTCAAAGTGTATTATACCAAAGTCATACTTTTAATGTATGTGTGTGTGCGTAAGTATAAGTGTATCCACTGTCCATTAGCCAGTGAAGAAGTTATATGCATTAAAAAAAATCCATAGGATCACTTTTCATTCGATTTTGCGCTTTGAGCCGTCCAATTCGAGAGAAATCATATGCACATAGAACAGCCAAAAAACTTGCATATGTTTTTCGATCAGTCGGAATCTCATTTTATACCGATTCGGCCAAAAAAAAACAAAGAACCCTCAGCGGGAGGTTCTCAGAAGAATTCAATATTCCATATAGTCTGTTTTATTTCCTGAAAGTAATTGGTGAAGATGAGTGGAATACAAAAGCGCATATTGCGTGTGAAGTTCTCAGGTGCGTTTCCCTTACTTTCATTATTAGTGATTTATGAGGCCACTTATCCTTTTATATACTAAACATTTGATTGATTTATGCTTGCGTTCTCCTGCTCAATTTCAGTCGTAGCCATAAATTTTCATCTCGCTGAGCACTTGTGCTACTCAACGAATAGTAAGTATGAGAATCTCTATGAAGCGGCAACTTTTCCCTTGAGAATATTAAACTCCACCACATAATGGCTAACGGCCAGAAGAACGTCTTGTGTTGCATCCTACTTATATGGCTACATGGGCATTGATTTTTCAAGTTGAAATATTCAATTCGCCTTAGATTTTTTGACGATTTTTGCAGGTATTTGGCGGAAAGTTCAACTTCAATCCAATGAATCCGAAGCCAAGAGCCAACTTTGATACATTTATTCAAGCATTACTTACTGTATTTCAGGCAAGTTATTCCTATTGCTCTATTTGTTATCACTTTCAGATAATCACAATTTCCTCAACAAAACGAAGTAGAGATGTTGAAGGCCGGAAATGAGCCGTTGTCACTCATATTTCCATAGCGATTATATTTTATCTAACCACGCGCCCCCTAAAAATTTCCATTTAGAAAATGCGTTATTGTGCTGCCTTGTCGCTGCATATTTATATGTGTGTCTCTCTTTCTTTTTAGTAACTTCAGCCAAAAAGTCGCCGAATCGAGATTAACATATTTTCACAGGTATAACACAGAACATCAAATGAGCCGTTAATCTCTTTTCTCATTCCCCCATCAAAGTCGAAAAAGTTATGAGAACGACTAATCTAGAAGGATGGTTTTAGAAAGGAACTATATATTGATTTGATTGCCATTCAAAATGACATGTTTGGATATCATTTGTTGACAAATTTTTCAACCATTTGTAGAATGAAATTACTCTTATTTCCGACTGATATATGAGTGCAAGCAATTTTCATCAACGTTTCAATCATAAACCCAAAGGAGTACCTATCTATAATTTTGACTTTTTTTTAAACATTAGATAAAAATGCCTTCACATTCGCAAATGAAAAATAATATTGACAATTTTCCTCAACTATTTATAAAAAGTTTTAATTTCGGCGTTCTTAAATGGCATATTTGCAGATCCTCACAGGTGAAGATTGGAATACGGTGATGTATAATGGTATAGCATCATTTGGTGGCGTTGGCTCATGGGGTGTACTCGTTTCGGTCTACTATATCGTACTATTTATATGTGGTAACTATATCTTGCTCAATGTTTTCTTGGCTATTGCAGTCGATAATCTCGCTGACGCAGATAGTCTAACAAACGCTGAAAAAGAAGAAGAACAAGCAGGTAAGATTACATTTAAGCAAATATTTTTATTTTCTTGATTACTAATTTCGTTAAAAATTATCGTAGATTCCTATCTGATTCTATTTTTGCTCATTGCTGACATTAAACAGCCTCCCAAATCATTGAGGCGCGCATACTGTTCAATTCTTCACCATTACTAATTATATAAAATATACCATCCGTAGTATCAAATTAATCAACTGTACGAAATGTCTTCTCACCTCTATGAACTATATGCCCGAGTTATGCGTTGCAACGATACTGGCAAAAAAGATGTGATCGTTGCTTTCAAATATTTCACCTAATTTCAGACAGCCTTATAAGGTTCGCATTTCGTAATCATTCTAGGAATAGAACGATATAGCTTATGAAACTTAAGGACGTCATACTTGCAAACTTTCCTCAGCAGAGGAAGCTGCTTCGTAGGGAAACTAATTCGACACACTCATCGATGGAGTTTTGTCAGATGAAGGACAAGATTTCCGCCTATATTGCGCTCGTTTGGTTGATTTTTTTTTTTTCTTTAACGTATAATGTTATATGATTTTGTGGTGTTTCTTAAAGATTTATTTATTCCTTGACCTGTATAAAGTGATATGTATTCGACTGATCATAGCACAATGAGAGCAACATTGGTTGAGAATTCAAAATTAAATTTCAGAAGTCGAAGAGGAAGCAGCTGAAGATGACTATGAGGATGAAAAGTACGACGAAAATTGCAACGAAGAGGCTAGAGATGATAGCCGGTAAGAACCTTCTAATTTCTTTCAAATTCTACCCGATTCTTCATAAAAAAAATTTTTCGTCCGCAAAAATATGAAAATTATTATGTTCATTTTCATATAAAGAAGCAGTTGCATTTATATTGATATTCATGATAAACGTTATTAGGCAATTGCTAAATATAGTGGAGAGAAAATGGAAAATTTACCCAAAATATTGCACAGGTGGAAAATAACATGCAAAAATCACGCAAATATATGCATCCTCAAGGGAAGCAAGTATCCTTTATAACTTGAAGTTCGTTATAGATTTCCGTCGCTTGAAAATTGATGGCCAAATTGCGTGTTTTTTTTGTGAAATTTTTTTAGCAGGATATAATTTTGATTTTATGTGTGTTTTTCAAAAGGGAATGCTTTTCTATGGTGACGATTCCTACGTTATCAGAAATGTGTTATTCTAGAATTGTGGTGGATGAGGAAGAAGATATTGGTGAAATCGTTACCGCACGACCACGACGTATATCAGAATTGGCACCGGTGAAACAACAAAAACCTATTCCTAAAGCTTCATCGCTTTTCATTCTCTCGCATACCAATCCTTTCAGGTATATATGATTGAATGAAGAAATAATTTTTTAATGAGTCACTAGCATTTGGATGCATGCAGTATACTTCTTGCAAGTCTAATTGAAGTAAATAAGTAAATAAATAAATAAATAAATAAATGTGATCTGTTTATGGATATGTGCCGCTGAAAGGCTAAAGTCTGACTCCAATCATTTGCAGAGCGGATCGGTCTCCCGGGAGACAAATTATTTTAGCGTTTTGTTGTTATTTTTGTCGGTTCCCTTAACTAGTTGGCCTGGCAAGCTGCAATGCAAAAGCATATGCCATAATATCAGCTTGACTAATTAAATGCAGCCAATAGTCAAATGCTACAGATAATGCATTTATGAATGACGCTGAACTCGAATTACACGAGCAACACAAAATTTTCGGAATCGATGTCAACCAAACTTGATAAAGTTTAAGTGCTCATTGCAAAATCGTACTAAAAATCTCTATTGTGGGCTTGTCAATTTGAATTGTCATAAAAAAGCGTCCAGTATTCACTGATTTTTATCCTTTGAGAGAATCAATTTCTTCATACTTCTTCAACTTTCAATGGAAAATGAAAAGTTCTATTACGCAAAGTTGGGCATCTATTGAAAATCGAATCAACCTTCAATTCCATATAAAATTTTCATTGAAATAGGGCACTCTATTAAAAAATAGTATCTTATTCATTACGCTCGTAATTCTTCCTTTGAAAAACTTAAATTTAAGGAAAAAAACTGAACCCTCAACATTCTTCTCCTGTAACTGCAATTCCACTTGATAAGATATTGAAATTGATGCAAATTTGTCAACAAAAACTGGCACTTTATAACTTCGAACAGAGGCCCGCTGATTACTTCTACTGCAATGCGAAGGTTCTCCTGAGTGCCGGGAGGCTCAGCTGAAGATAATGGGGCAAATTGCTTTTTTAAATCCACCATGAGGTATGCGGCTTTTGAAAAAGGCTCAAAGAAAACGAGTGACTAGACAGCATTTGAAATCCTCATTGGATGAGGAGCTTTTCACTTTTAACATAGGAAGTAATAACTTTATTTTTCTTATCTTTTGATATTTCGCCAAGTAAAATTTCTCGCATTTCAGGGTGTTTTGTAATAAAATCGTCAATCATTCATACTTCACGAACAGCGTTCTTGTATGTATTCTAGTGTCAAGTGCGATGTTAGCCGCTGAGGACCCTCTTGAGGCACAATCACCGCGTAACACAGTCAGTTTTATTAGCAGTAATTAAGCTTTCTCACTGCTATGAATTAACGAACGTTGTTTTCTAATTTGCGGTTATCTTATGCTTCAATCGCATCAAAATCAATATTGCGACTTTTAAGTCAGATGAGCATTTTTGCCATTTTAGTTTTACTATGCTTGTGTTTTTTTTTTTTTTTTATTTTCTAGTGAATAGTAGATGACGCAATTCCACGACTGCATCCATTTCTTCACAGTTTTCTGTCATCGAATCGCCTTTTTTTCAAGTCACCTGGTGCCTTAATGCTAAATGAAACAAGTATGTTTGTTTGAAAAAGATTTTGCTAAGGTTGCTTGGATGAATTGGCTAATGTTTTTAAGTGTTTCTCTCGCCAAACTTATTGCCTACTAGCACGTTTTTTTTGGCATCCGGATATTTCTTTTCTAAGTTGTACTTACAAACTTCTTTGATAGTACAGCGACTAACAAATATGTTTTCGTCGCAAAAATAAGCTCAAAAATGTAAAACTTATAAAAAGGATTGCGATGTATTATACTAGCAAATGCCCGAAGTTTCCAGATCTTGAACTACTTCGATTATTTTTTTACAACGGTGTTCACGGTGGAAATTACCCTGAAGGTGGTCGTCTACGGGTTGGTATTCCATAAGGGTTCATTTTGTCGGAACGCCTTCAACTTGTTGGATATTTTGGTGGTCGCAGTCTCATTGGTCTCTTTTGTGCTCAAATCGGATGCTATTTCGGTGGTAAAGATTCTTCGAGTGCTGAGAGTGTTACGACCACTGAGGGCTATCAATAGGGCTAAAGGACTCAAGGTTCATCGTTACTTTTTTTATTCCCTTTAATTTATATAGAACAACGTCTTCGTCTTTATCAAAAATTATTTCTCCTGATTAACTACGTTCCATTGTGATAAGCTTTCCATTCTAGTTCATTTTCTGTCCATCATTTAATTGTCTATAGAGCGTTTCTCACTCATACTATTCTTTCTGCCATATGCAGTGTCGTGAACGAACGAGGTTAGCGGTCGTATGTAGACGACAGAAAAGAGAATCGAAAGATCGACGGTTAATTAGAAAAGAGATTAACAGAGTTAAGGTCACGATGCATGTGGAGTAAAACTAACAAGCTGCACAGGCCTGTCACAAAAACTGGCGATTTCAAAACAATAAACGAAACAAGGACAATCAAAAGCGGCAACTTTGATGGCGGGCAGGTTGGGCGACTTGAGCGATATTATACACTGTATCAGCGGGATATAGCTTTAGAATGTGGCACCTTTTGTCAACTGTGGCAGGGCCTGATACTATGAAGCGCAAAACAAACACGCGAGAAACGAGGTGTCGGGCGATTGCTTTTGGCCGATGCCAGGTTATCAGGTTATCAATGTACCTTAGCCTAACTCGTGCGATTGACTGTTGTTCACCGCAATTTGCTTTTGTCGCGCTCTCGATGATTTTCCTCTTTTGGTGCACTTGCGGTCTCTCTGCCGGGCTCGCAGCAACTCGAGAACTTCACAGTGTATCAATTACAACTG
>JAAVTS010003907.1:0-16125 GCA_022845575.1 Baylisascaris ailuri
TAATACTCATAAATAAAGGTAAGAATTTAGTAATAATTTGCTTAAAACTTGAAGTGTGCTTAAAAGATGGAGCATTTAACGAATTGCAAATGCAGGTATGACTCTAACCTTATAAAAACCAAGTTTCATTAATACTGTTGAGATATTTTTCATCGACAAATAATAGGTTAGATCCATCGGTGGAGCTGTATCTAATGCCTAAAAATTAATGAATTTTAATGGTCGTTTTGTTTGCTGAATTTTTGCCCAATCGGATTTGGCATAGGCGAGTACAGGAATGAGAAAAACTTTGAATTCTGTATTTTTATGCATGATCAACAAGCGAGTACAGGAATGAGAAAAACTTTGAATTCTGTATTTTTATGCATGATCAACAACTATTATGGTATTGATCTGCGATAAAATTAATCGTATTTCTGAATGAAACGCTTCGAGAATACATAACAGTATAGTGAAGGCACATATTGGAGAGAATCTCGAAATAACTCATAAATACAGCTGTGCAATGTTTATTTACATACTTTATAAGGATTAGTTTTTATTTTATTATATAAAGATTATATTTAAAAAAAATTATTATATAAGGACATCGTAAATTTTACATTTATATTATTATAGGATGTGGGGACTATTATAGTGGTAAAAAAAAAAAAAAACTTCTCAAGAAAATAAACGGCAATGGATACATATATTTTAGAGAAGTAATCTGTAGAACGATTACGTTGGGAAAATGTGAAATGAAACCAGTAGATGAATCAATAAAAATAGAATCGATCAGATATTTTTTGATGAAGAAATACGATATGCAAAAATATGGGACGATGATCACTTAAAACCTAATCGTAAAGTAGGATTATTAATAAAATATTCAATAAAATACTTCAAAATACATCGTTAACGCTTTCTCGAATTCACCACGAAAATAATATTGATTACCAGCTTTGCGTAATTCTTCCGAAATCATATCGTCTTTAAGATTTGTCATCTCAATCTGTAAAAAATTCAACTTAATATTTGTTAACATGAAATTCCATAAGGCAAATATTGCCGATATATAATTCTCACCGATGCAATATAATTTTGAAAAAACAATTAACAATGAGATTATTTATCCCACCAATTTATCTCCACTTTTCTTTCAATTTTTCTCTGATGAAATTCAGTCAGTTAGTTTTTTTTTTTCGAAAATTTTCAGTCCAATACTTTCTTTTTTTGATTTGCTATAGATTACGACACTTTCCCCATGTTTACATGAGGAAAAAACCGGTCATTAAAGCTAAGATAGGATTCATGCACCATATGATAGGTTATTCAATCGAATGATGATTTCCTTAGAGCATATCTGATTGATTTGATTTTATTAGTAACTAAGCATAAAGAAACAAGAAATTAGAAAAAAAAAAAAAAAAAANNNNAAAAAAAAAAAAAAAAAACGTTGACTTGCCACATAATTCTCCTCATTTTCAGTGCAATTGCTTATTCTGTGCAATTCTTTTGTGTACGTTTCTTCGGGTATATTCCTTGCTTTCCTCTTATAATTTTCGAATGTTTCGATGTTACTTCTTATGAGATTGACATAACATTTTGCGCGACGTTTTTGCATTCTTCGATTTAATCCATCTCAAATAGCATTATAATAATTTTAAAAAAAATTTTCTTTTTTTTTTTTTAAATTATGCGGTAATATTCACAGAAATCTCACAACGATTAAGCAGCCATCTATTGCTTGAAACACTTTGAATGAAGTCGTTTTGCTTATCGAAAGACAAGCTGAAAAAGAAGACCTTCAATATTCCCCGATCTCGTCCCCTCTAAAAAAAAAGCAAAAACAACCATCACTAAAAATCATCGTATTCAACTATCACCATTAACATTTTACCTCTAAACAAACGTTTTAGTTGGTGCTAAATTTTCATATAAAACAATGAATGATGATACACTACGATTAAAGAGACACTTTTATATACTTCGTTTCGTTGCATATCTCATCTATAATGAAAGCTTTCTTCCAATCATCATCTATAATTTGCAAAAAAAAAAGAATAAAAATGAAAATAAAAATAAAAATAAACAAAATAAAATACAAGGTAAACAAGACTAACAAACCAATTTGAAGAAACTTTGTACAATCATCAACAGCTTTTTCCCATAATAACATATTCATATAGCAAACGCTTCGATAATCGTAGATGGCACTCCTGCAAACAACCAGATCTATGAAAAACCAATAAAGATCAGATGTAATACCTTAGGCATTGTTAAGGAAATGAATTAAACGTTGAAATTCAATAGCAATATGTAAAATATTTGTAAATTAGAGAATCTCATATAGCAAATTTGAATTCGTGAAAATGACAAAAAAAGCGTTATAGTTATATTTATTGCTATAGGTGATTTATAGTTGTTCAAATCCCTTCCACAATAAATTACACTCACATAAATTGATCTCCATAATAAAATTCGTTTATACAACTATTCGATCGAATCTTGTAGGCTTATCACCGGAAATGAGGCATCTCTAATTTAAGCTTCAATTGCAAATGTCATCACTATCCAAATTCTGAGTATTCGGATATAATCGTAGTTGCATAAGTGGAGTTGAGTGGAGAATAGACGGCGAGGATCTTTAATCCTTCTCGTGGTGCTTTTCTTCATAATAAGATATGCGATAAATCTATATTTCTTATGATGTCATATAATTTTTTTGCATGATGTGTTCAGCATAACGACTAAGACAACACAATAGAAACCTTTCATCAACGTTGATTAGTGGGCAACAATCGAGAGCTTTCGTGTATTTTCGCATTGCTTCTTCCCATTTTCCTTGAGCGAAATGTTGATCACCCTCAAAAGTAAAAACATTAGAAACTCACAGCATGTGTTTTACATAACAGAGAAAAAAACTCCACTCCTATCTTCTCCTTCTTCCCCTTCCTCACCTCTTAATCCCCACCCCTCCTCCCCTCATAAAAATGGAAGTTATCTGGTCATGTTCGGCCGGACAGCAGATGATCACTGAAGATGTGATTTATCTATTATGAGCTCGTCAGTTTTGACCTGGTCAACTCAACAATTCCTTGTATTACCACGATTCCTTCCTTCACTCCACGCCTCTTCAGGTCACATTCACGTATCAACAGACCTGCGCCACAAAGTTTTCTTCTCTTATACGTATTGTGAGAGTGAAGTTTTAGTCATTTGAGTTGGTTTAGGTGCATAATGCCTACTTGGGGCACCTTCACACTTCGTCATTCCATGGTTCGCAACGAAAGCTAAGTTGATTTGATGTTACTTGAATTTGTTTCATAATCTACGTACAACAGAGTTCTCGTTCTTGGATGTCAGGCGTTGTGATCGATTTATTTAGGTTGATGTCGAGTAGAACGTGAGGAACCAACATCAAAAACGACTTCAGCAAAGTGAGAATATGGGTAAGGTAATGAGTCCAGCAACGCACACGTCCTCTCAGGGACTTTGTAGCCCTCCTTCCAACCCTTCGAAGCTTTCAGAGGTCTCGAAACTCGGCTTTGGATCTTTCTTAGGTACCCACTCATTAGCACGATGAATTGAAAGAAAGAACTTGAAAGCAGAAAGAATCACCTCGACTCGGGTATTCTCGAAGTCTTTTTTCAGTTCCATCCTCTCATGCTCCAACAAGAAATCGTTTATTCGTCCCGTATCGTTTTCCTCGTTTTGCTGATCTTCACCATCCGACGTCCCTTTGAGCATCACCTCTACTTTGCTACCGACATATCCATGATCCCCGTTTTTGTCATCTACCTTTGTTCTGTTACCTTCTTCTTCTTGTCGTTTTTCATCGTCCATAAACTTCGCTTCTGCTTCAGTGTTCGCCTCATAAAAATTCGTTGAGTTGTTCTCTTTTCTGCGACATTCTGATATATTTTGTTTATCTTGCACCCTTTCCATAACTATAATTATTTTCTGATTATTTGTATATTTACTTCTTTCTTTCGCAAATTTTCTACGCTATATACAATCATTAGCAAGCTAAAAATTGATGCAAATACTGAAAAAGTAAAGCATAATAAAACAATTTACATTGAAGTTGAAGTTTTTTTCAATCGAGGCAAAGATGCACGGAGGTAGTAGAACCGCCTTATCTAAAAATCATATAGCATTTCTAATTATCGATATTTATAATATAGTAATGAAAATATAAAGTAATCGATGATAGATATAATCCTCTAGTGCATATTACGGACGAAAAATTATAAAAACCTTTAGCTTTTGTGTTTTGCAAGTTGCAATTATCAGACAGACATATATGGATATATTTGTACAGAGGTCAACATATGTCCAGACATGACGTCATTGCAATGCGCTCTTGCAAAAATTTGCAAAGGTTGTTAGTGCACGAATCGTTTAATACACATACGCTGAACTGAATAACATCAAATATGCGACTTATTCGACAGTGAAACATCGATCCAAGAGGAAAAACTTCAATAGCATGCGTCTATGTAACCTCTTATCAATACTGCTAAGATCTGAAATCGATTCATAAATTTTGAGATACTTATAGAATCGTAGCCTCTGCCTAGTGATTTACTACAACATCTTCATCTAACCGTACCTAATTTTTCCGAAGATATCCTATATATTAATTTAAAGCTTCAAAATGTGCTAATACTATATTGAACCTTTCTGAAAAAGCCTACCTATACTATCGTATGCAATACTTATTGGAAAAAAATAGTTGAACAGCAATGAACGTTTGATGGGTGTATGCGTTCGACGAAGCGATTACCACACGACGCAGATGTCGAGTCGATGAATGTCTGATGACGGCAAAACGTGACTGCACATCGCTGATGGTTGCAAAGAGGGGCGGCGATGTGGTATACTTTAGGGCGTCCGCGTGCCTTTTCTTCTGCCGTACATAAAGGACTATTGTGCATCATATATGTGGCATGAGTTATCACACGAAAAGTTGCGTTGTTGAGGATTCTGTGGGATTGTAGGTCCGTTTGATATTTTCCACATTTCGCTTGCCAATTATCCCTGGCCTTACCTTTTTTTTTTTTTTTTTTTTTTTTTTTGAAGCTGCAGCCGAGCGATTTTTCTTGTCCTTCAGGTTTTTTGATTATGACATTCTTGACGGTCGTTTCTAGAATCTGGTCGATTATCGTTTCTCATTTAGAAACCGCCCTTTCCGCAGTCCTAGTTTGAATTGATGATGCTGCATTAGATGTGGGATCTCAAACAGTTCGTAATCTCATACGGAAGAACATCCAGAATGAAATAACGATAATGAACTTTAAGAGTTACTCTACTCTTCAATAGGTCACATCCCGACCTCTTATTAAGAATAACGGAGTTCAGGCCAAGGCCATACCGATGATATGTGGATCACTCAGTTAACAGCGACATATAAGTTGGCAAACGATTTATTCATACATGTATAATGGGCACACTAGGTGGTCGCATTCCTAGATGATCGTTGACAGCTTGCGTTTGATGCTTCTCTCGTTTATAGATTTCCTCATAACTGGGAAGAGGCGCGGTAATACGATGGAATGACGATGGTGGTGTTGATTCAGACTGTAATATCATAACTGTTATTTTGCATTTACAAAAACGTTAGGCATTTCTTCATAAGAGATTAAAGTATTTCTCCGCTCACGCATAAGTAAAATGGTTTTTTCTTTCTTTCTCTCAATATTGCAATCATAAAAGTTCTAAATGTATGGTGGTAAATTTGGAAAAAAAACTTGAGAAAAATTGGTTTTATGTTTCGAAAATTGAACGGTGTTAGGAGCTGATTCTAAATAATTACTAATTATTAAGTTGGTCGTCAACTTATAAAAATTTCAACATTTGAATTCATTAAAAATGCGCATTCTTACCACTTGACTTAACGCCAAATATGCACGATTCGTTCCAAATTTGCATTGAGCACCTGCAAAATAGTTATTAAATTTAGCAACCTTTTATTTTACCTCATCGTGACCATCGTATTCAGTTGTCACATCTCAAAGTTTTTTTATGAGGTGATAAAAATTGAAAAAAAAAAAATAAGCTGAACATTCGAGAAGCAAGAGCTTTACAACAAAAAACTTTAGAAATTATGATAATATATGAAGAATATACTCGCTCATCTAAAAGTTCACTAGATCGAACATTGCTACGGATACCAACGTTGAATAGCTCAATGCAGCTTTAAATAGAGAGTTCAAAAATGGCTATTGCTAGGAGGAAAGTTGAAGTTTACTTGAAATTGCGGGTTCATTTTTGCACACCTACGCATCATTCATGAGAATGCTTGATTCGTAGAAAGAAGGCTAACCATGACGTTTGTTCGGCTTCAGATAGCAACACCAACAAACGCATACAACTGCAAAAATAACAATAATGCCGCAAGGTAGATGATAGATGTGTACGCAACTTTTAACGAGTGAATCCTCCAAATGTTTCACTTTACTCATTTCCAAAGGCCATTTCCTTATGACGGTACAATGTGGTGGTCGTCGAAATCTGCAAATAAATAAATAAATAAATAAATAAATAAATAAAATAAAAAATCGCATCATTATGAACGCTACTAATACTATTTACTTGAGCCGAATATGCGTATAATTTGAATGATGTGCTGGAATCCTTTTTTTTACTATTATTTCGAAATACTATCCGTATGGAATTACGTCCTACTTCGCGTTCAAATGGTTATGTCGATTCTTAGAGTTTTTGGAATTAGCTTCCATATATTTACCTCGTAGAGTCTGCACATTCATCGCATAACGTTCCAACAACTCCAAAATTACACATACATATTGTGTCGTTTATGCGAATACCAAAAAAGCATTCAATTTGATCGCACATATTACCCGTCCAGCCATAATCGCAGATACATCTAAAATGGCATCTGACTAATCTGGAGTGTGATCATACCTAGCAACATCATCATTTAACGGTCGTGGATCCGTTTTGAGAGGAATCGCTATTGATCTTTGACCTTGCAACAGGTATTTTTAGAGAAACCTGTCTAAATTCTCTGCTTTTAAATGCGCTTTGTTTTTGCATTTGCTCTTCTATAAGTTGTGAACAAAGTACTATTAGAGCGCATTTTATTGGAGATTTTCCGGAACCGGAAGTGGGAGGTATTCAATTTGCATATTAGAATAAAATGTTGAAGATTTTGAAACCGAAAAAATAGTGTACCCTCAATCGACACTTAAGAAGTTCCATTCATTTAAGTGTTTAAGTGAGAAATTATGATGGTCGTTACTAATGCTTAATGTCGAATGAGGTAAATGCTTTCGATCAATGTATAATGTCTTGGTCATTTATCGATTGGTCGATGATTTCTCACATTTATACACTTGTGCAACTTTCTATTAGCAAAGCACATTGTGGCTGCATGTCTGTTTGGGTATATGTGTGTATGCGTCTATCTGTCGGTATATTTGGACAGCTTTAAACGAGAAATCACTAAAGGCAAAGCTATAAAATTTGTAGGTAAATTTCAAGAGCGCTTATCATCGCAATTTCATGAGCATATTTCGATATGAGAAGAAATGAGAAAAAACAAACAAACAAACAAACCTGATTTTGTCAGATTGGCCATGGAGACAACTTATATTGTAATTTCTTCCAAATAGATCTCCCGATGTATGTTCACAAACAATCTTTCCATTTATGCTTGTTATATTGCATCCTATAAACAAAAAAAAAAAGAAAATTTCACTACCAATATATAATTGCAAAGAAAGGGAAAGAAAACAAACGAAGAAACCAATGAGTAAATAAATAACATTTCGAGTTGAAAAGAAAAATAATCATGCACTGATAAATAAAATCAATTGTCGAATGACGATCAAATTTATCGATGCGACTATTGAACGTATTAATTCTTGTTCGCCAACAAAGTTTGGTGTGAGCTTATTTCAGGTACGTTTAGTTCAATTATACCAGGTGACTATAGCTCCATGAGTAGGATTATGCAAAAAAAATAAAAAATAAAAAATAAAAAATAAAAAATAAAAAAAAATGTGTTTTCATTCGCAAGTGATAAGTATGCATAAAACGACCTCTAATAAAAGCAATAGCAAAGAGCTACTCAAAAAAGATATCTGAAAGCTCGTTTATATCCTTGAACTGTAAAATGATAAATTAATAATAAATAGAAAAAGAAATGCCTTTCAGCCTGAACGCCTAAGCATTTTTTCATCGAATTCAAGTAAATTGGCGTCTAGCATTGATACTATGATAGATATACGTATTATCACAAAAGTTACAGCTTGAGGTAGCAAAAAACAGTGGATTTTAAATTCAACAAATATGGAAAATGAAGTTCAAAATGAGATATAAAAAGGTTGTGAATCGATAAATTTAAAAAAAAGAACACCTGCGGGAATGAGAAAGAAGAAAATTAAATGAGCAGAAAATTGTTTGCTGAAAATTTCTATTTACGGTGCTAGAATTGTTTTCATTGAAAAAAAAAGGCTATTAGACGAGAGATTTTCCTCTTAATTCAATTCATTCTCAATTAGCTATTTCTTAAGATATGTTTTATTGTTCTCTTTGTGTTTTGTTGTAATTATATCGACAATGAAAAATATATTATGCAACTCATTTGGCGATGAATGCTTATTTTTTCATAAATAAAAACCTTATTATGGAATTGTTAACCTTTTGTTGGAGTAGATACGGCGAAAGATGTAAATGCTGGCAGAATCACAACAACGCATATAATACCCTTCATTTTGCCCTAAAATGAACGATTTTTTGATATAGGCTAAGATAAATATGCCGACTCGCATTTAAGAACTCAAAATCTTAAGTATTCCATTTTTCGATTCCGCTAATCTATGAAATATTAAAAGGAAACGGAAAATTAATAAAAGATCGATTGCAATTCGTTTTCAGATTTGTGAACTAATCGTATTGGATCGCTGAGCACAAATAATTCCGATATGTATTATGTGAAGCATTTTCCATATTAGAAGTGAGATTTATTGGTGAGTGTTGAATCCGTTTCCGATGACGATTCTTGATATGGATTGAATTGGTAACATCACAGTTTGCAATATTTGTTCGCTCAAATCCTTGCTAATAAGTGTGGAACGTGAATTGGGGTTGAGTTAGAAGAGATTTTTCATTTAGTAGAAGTGAAATACAGAGAAAACATCAAACTTTCAGGGCACCAGAAAATGAGAAATTTCTGATTCGACTCTGCTATGGATGTTTTTTATGTCTGTGATCTATGTCGGCTCAAAGATCATTTTTAGAGGCATGATGCAATAAACTTTTTAAATAGCTTCATTCACTATGAAATTTAAAATGCTGAATTTCTGGCATCACAAAAGTACGTAACAAATGATGAAGGTGCTGCTGACTAAAATAAAATTAATCTTTTACTGCAGTAAAAAACTCTAAAGACATCGCTTCATAGTTCAACAAGTGGGTGATTCACATTGAGCTTAGAGATTAATGGTTATTTAGTGATATAAGTGATAAAAACGATTAAAACTATGTTTGGCTTGATGAAATATAAACCTACTGAACGGAAGTCTTCCTCGAATGGAAACACTCTGCTAGAGCGTCGTGAAGAGTGAAAATCGTCTGTCGCTTCTTAGTACCTCCTCAAGAAGGTTTATAGCCAACAAACCTTTTCCAATTCGCTGCTAGAAAGATGTAGACCTCAAACAATAGCCTAAAACATCAGCTGCACTTATTTGACTCTAGCTAATACATTACAAACAAATAATATTTAGATCTATCTAAATAAGAAGAAAATAAAAAGTGAGGGAATGCAAGCTTTTTCTCTAATATAAACAGCCTAGTACCTAAGGCTTCTTTTAGACAAACCGGCTATTCAAAAATATTTCATTTCAGAAAGGATACTGAAACAAAAGCGGCAGTAAGACAAGACAAGATGGCTTATCATTTTCATGTTTGCGGATAGTCATAACTATCAAACATCATTCAGAAGTCAGTCACGTACCTCCACTGATAAGAATTTAATAATGCCGGTAAAAAAAAAAATTATTAGCCACTAAACGTTCTCACCGGTCGAATATATTTTTTTAATCATAAAAGTTAAGAAGAATATTTGCAATTATGTATATAATTTACCTGATGCTTAATCGTTATGTATTTTAGACAACTAAAGTTATTAAAGGAGTTTTTATAGGTTTATATCCATCATTCAATGTAATTTTTTTTTATTCGGATCGCATTGCTATAATAGTTTCATACGTGAAATAAATTACTAAGGTGCGACTGAGCTGTTAATTCAGAACATCTCCAACGAACTGGATAGATCTAATTTTTATGCGTGTTTTTATGCTTTTTTTTTTAATTTATTTCTCTTTGGCGAACTTTTGTTTTGAGCTGAATACCAATGAATCTTCTAAAGTGATAACTTGTTTTCAAGCGAAAGAGCATACAATAGCTAGTTTCAAGTTTTTCAGCTGCTAGAGTGGGAAATGAAGGAAGGAGGGGAGGGGGGGGGCTGAGTGGGCAAATAAAATTAGTTCATTGCTGACTCTCAACGTCTTATAGCTCCTCCCTCTTTCGAATATTCCTTTCTTCACACGTGGTCTGTTTCTTGCAAACAATTTAGCGGCTGCACGTTATACGAGGTGTCATTCGCAGTGGATGTTTACTTGTTTACGCTAGTGGTTATGTATGCTGGTAAATGTTATGTATGGTAAACAACGAATGCGTCTAGGATGTCGTATTCATTTCGAACCAACTATCGCCATATTGGTGAAACACTTATGCGTGTGAACATAGAGAGTGGATCACCATTGAGATCTTTAAGTGATTCAATTTACTCATATATGATCTCTTTCTTATTTTTCTGCTTGAGGACGTCTAGGAAACAGAAATAGCTGTAAAATTTAATGAAGACATATTTATTTAATCAAATATCGTGGATTTCATTATGAACGATTATCGTAATGTGATTACATCTGAAACAATATATTATCGGTTTGCTTTTTAAGTAAGTGTATTTCATACGAATGTATGAGGAATTAATTTTCACTTAGGAACTTGCGCACACCACTTTGCATGTAATAAAAAAAAAATCTTCTGTTATCTTATTAGTGGAGCAAAAATTTGCAACTTATTATTAACAAGCTTCCGGTTATTTATTGCAACATAGCAGTTATTATGGGACATCTGTTAAACAATAGTCTTTAATAAAAAGTTGATGAAATAATCCACCTTATAACGAAATGGCCGATGATTCGTTACGTTTGCTGACCGCATTGTTGGCCACTTTCGATTCGGGAACATAAAATTCGGAAAAACTGCATTAATACAATATCTTTGCTAAGCGTTGACTATTCCATCGGCTTAGCAATGAGACTGCATGTCTCATGGCAGCCGTTTATGCTATCGGCTGTCAATAATACTATCATACTATCGACTCACTACCATTACTGATAGCATGATCTCATGAAACTCTCTTTCTTAGAAGAGATTGATGCTTTTTTGATATTCATCGTTGTTCGTTCATATTGATGGCATCGAAACAGTTCGTTCACTAATATCGCATAGGAAATAAATTTTTCGCATACGCACATTTCCGCACCTATATGAAAATATATGCAGTTATTTTGTTTAGTTGATTTGTCCACCGAGGGAATAGCCAAAAAAAAAAAAAAAATTCTGATCAAGCAAATGCATTCAATCGACTACTCAACTTACTATGAAATCAATTCTGTGGACTTTATTAAATCTACAAATATTCTTAAATTTGATTTTTCTTAACAAATACTATAAGCGGAAATCCAGTATCTGTAAATAGATCGCCGATCTAGATCATTAGCTGAATCAAAATTGATGCCTTTCATTGAATCATATAGCTTAATAGTTTTGAAGCAATAGACATCGATTTTGCATTAAAAATTTAGGAAGATCGATGAGTCAACAGGGGGAATCGATCAATCAAATTGAGCGTTTTACGATCGATTTGCTAGATGAGCATTGTGCGTGTTCAATTTGACATTTAGATCGTCGCACTTAAATTCGACTCCTGTTCAAGTGTTCTGATCATTGCAATGATAACTGTCCTTAAAACTACTTCGGTCTTCAGATGATTAGGTGGTCGAATCAGTTTTCTCTTTAATTCATATATTACAAGTTAGTATCCTCATAGCCTAGCGACCACTACAGTAGAATATTCTGCCAAAAGGTGTGCTCATGTCAGCTAATTTTTGTTTTGTTTTGTTTTGTTTTTTTTTTTTTGGCTTCCTGTTAATGACATAAAGACAGCTGGTTGATTTCGTATCAGATCGGCTTGAAATTTGCACTCGAATTCCCAGATGGACAGTCGGTAAAATAGCGTGACCATTTCATCTGCTTGCGAACGTTGCGATTGCTTATTTCGATACAGTGCTATTATCAGCTTACGATAATATTGTGTGTGCTATACGCAGATGAATATGGCGTGTTGGTCAAATCGCCGCCATGCAGTCAATATGGCTAACTTTCACTAGGTTGCCGAATTGTTCACGAAACGTCGCGTTGAGTTTTATTCAATTATTCAATTGTGGCTCCATTATCGGTCTGTTCTAGTCAAGCAATAATGCTTCACTTTTCTTTGCTATTTTAAGTGCGATAATTTTTGAAGTTCTATTCGAATTTTTATGGAAAACGATTTCATGATATAGTTTGCTCGGATTTCGATCAGGATAAGTTGGCACATTGCTTGTGCATTTCTCCTCAACAATTGCGCTTATTCTACGCAGGAATTTTTAACCTTTATGGTAGAAATGAAGATATTTCGTAATTTCGATTTGTGTAAATTAAAAAAAAATTTCATTGAAAAAATGCGCATAAAATATGAGACCTAAAAATAGCTAAATGCGACTTTAATGTGAAATATTCCATGCGAGATGGTAAGCGCGCGTCCTATGAATGATTTCTCACCTCCACGCAAACGGCACGCTGAAAAAAACGATCTATAGGATTTTGCATTCATTTTTATATGATTTTCCTCCATTTATATGTTTTCTAGCTATAAGAATATTACTGGTTTATAGGGAGAGGAGTGGGTCCGAAAAGAGAAGGTAACCCTGTGAATAAATGATTAAAAAATATATATACGCTACCTATACGATCACTTAGAAATATGGCAATTCTTTAGAAATGGTTTCATTTTAGTGTTTTTGAGTGAATTATATTTGACAGCACTAATAACTTTTTGAGGTTATATGAATTTTATTTAAGAACATTATTTTCCTTTTTATTCTTGATCACTCATAAAACATTAACAATCGAATGCTCTTTTGAATTAACGTAATGCATTGCAACTGGAAGCAAAAAATTTACTGACACTTAGCTGGCAATTAATTGAAGAAATACTCAATTCTTCTCGTAATTTTTCGTTTCGAAATTAGCAAATCGAATAGTTATTTGCATATTTATACGATTTATTAATAATTGCAAAAGTTTCAAATTGTATCTATTTGCAAAAACAAACAAACAAACAAACAAACAAACAAACAAACAAATATATCTAAGATGTTTTTAGAAAATTTTTGAAGTAGTACGAAAGTTTTTCACTAATAATTACTGGTGGAAAATACTGGATGTGGTAACAAGTCCACGATGCGGTTACAGGCGATATATGTATACTCGATTAAATCAGCGTTATAGTTTTGATGGTTCGTTGCTCAATCGGTTCGATTAACCAATCGTGAACACACAACTACATTAGTGTGTTCATTGGAATATGCATTCGGTACGACTAAACAAAATATTTGCTAAGTGCCATATAAATTGACCATTGTAGAACGACGTTGTTGTGCACCACCAAATTGCTCTTTCTATGAATTGCGCCTAACAACGTGTCATATTTAGCTACCAGAGAAATATTACACTGCAAAAATAGCGGAATCATTTGCTGTTGATGCGGGGGATTTGCTTTATGATCTGACTTTTGGTTCATGACTCACATTGAAATGCATTTAGAAACTGATCT
The DNA here is from genome assembly GCA_022845575.1 of Baylisascaris ailuri. Classification (NCBI taxonomy): domain Eukaryota; kingdom Metazoa; phylum Nematoda; class Chromadorea; order Rhabditida; family Ascarididae; genus Baylisascaris; species Baylisascaris ailuri. The sequence goes on from JAAVTS010003907.1 coordinate 13,958, forward strand.
CAAAATGATTTGAGCTATTATAGTTTCATAAGCAAATGGCCAAGATCCTATATTTTGCTTAGTCTCTTATAGAAAAACATTTGCTCAAGAAAAATCCATTCAAAAAAGTCCTACTTTCATAGGTTTTGAGAACGGAGCCCATAGTGGGAGTGGATCGGCCATCGTTTTGAGGAAATGTGGTGTAGATAGCCTTTTTTAGGGGGGAAGGGGGGGGGGAGGAGAGGNGAGAGGCGAGGCGAATCCAATTGACGATACAAATATGAATAATGAAGACAGTAAAATTACAATCGAAATTACGACCATGATAAGTGAATATTTTTGAGCAACTGATGAAACGGGAATGCGCATTTTGCAAAATGTATATTTTGAAAGCGCATAGTTGGATTATATAAATCTCTATTTCCAAAAAGTGAAGTTGAAGAGATCACTTGTAAATATTAGCGCATATAAAATATAGCTTAAGAAAGCCATAATTACAATACTATGTTTCGATGAGATACGAAAAGTTGATGGGGCCCATCTAAGGGCTGCCATTATCCGTGCAATTAATGAAACTGTAATTCGGCACTTCCCTCATCGAAATGATTGCAATTTCTTTATTGAATGGAATGCAGTCAGCCAGCTGCCAATACGCAATTCGTATGTGAGTGAAGAATTTTTGGAGTTAAGTCGTATAGGAAGGTGAGAGGGACACCGAGTACGTCTGTATGTTTGTGTATGTGCATGTTTATGTGCTGTATTTGTTTGCACATGTGCGTCTATCCGACTTGATCGCCGTAATTTCAGCAATCGTGCTATACAATCTGTGGTGATGAAATTTTGTAGATATAACAAGTATGCATCATAGCGTCGTAAACCTTTGCTTGGGTTCCATCAACGTTGAAAATCTTTTGCATGAGATATTGCAATCTTGATTGCTTGTGTGTTAATTTTGTTGTAGAATCGGCTGAAAAACGAATTTTTTGCCTAGAGCATTATTAAAAAATATGAGAACTTTGAGATACTTTTTTGATATTGGTGCAACCGGCTGGTTTCTTTTTTGTGTATGTCCAAAGGTTGGTTTTTGTGGTGTCATGGCTGGTCTGCATATTCACATGTTCTATGAAAACGAGGCTACAATTAAGGAAATACTCTCTCGATATGTGCCACCACATGACGCTCGGTCAGCAGACAGCAAACAGATCCACTAACGGAAGGTTGCTTCCGTAGTGCACATCTCGATAGGCACACCAACCGATAACTGTAGGACACGATTCGCAATGGGTGGTGTAATATCGGTTAGCAAGTGATGCTGCCCACTTGTCGTAAGCGTATAGAATTATTTAAGCTTTATTGTTCCTTTTTTTTCTTGAAATATAAGCATTTGAATTTCAAAAAATCAACGAAATATCATTGTGCAACAATTGTCAGAATTTATAACTCTAATTGAAATTATTGGGAGAAAATTTTGAGCTAATTTATGAAATATATCTATTTCTAGATGGAAGTTGTAGAATGATTGCTTTACAATTTGTTCATATTTATTTATAAACAAACTTTCAATTGAGAGAGAATAAAATATTTGAAGGAAAAATGCGTAGAAATCCATTTCGTTCCGCCTTAAATGGTCACATAGGCGTTCCCTAATTGCTTCTCGCTCGTTGCGCATCGAATGTGCACATTTCCATCTTCACCTTCCTGCCCATTTCCTTTTATATCCCCTTCTTTCAGTCTGTCTCCCCTCTCAGAACTCAGCTTTAGCGTCTTCTGTCGAAATGCTAATTAACATCTAGCTGATCCTTAAAGTGATTTGGTCCTGATGAGTTGCCCCACCAAACGACAATGCCAAAATATCGATTCGTTGCCATTGCCTTCTAATTTTCCACTCCGCTCTTTTACGGTTCCCCACTGTTTCAATCCAGAATCCGTGCTGGACGTACAATAACCCGGAAAAGTTCATTTTGAAATTTCATCACACATCATCTGCGCAATCTTCACTGTTCAGCCCGCGATCGAACACGTCTGATGTCTGCAGTAGTTTTGCTGCCAGTCTGTAAATTTGGATATGGTCGCTAAGTTATATAGGTTACATTAGAGAACCAGAAAATTTTAGCCATTTTGTTCAAGGTCATAAGTAGTGGGGAGGAGTACAGATAGCACTTCGACCTAGCAATAAAAGCTGCCTCTGA
>JAAVTS010003909.1:5365-16120 GCA_022845575.1 Baylisascaris ailuri
GGGGGAGGGGCTTCGATTCCCCACAGGGAAGCAGCGGGAAGGCGGCTAGTGCGATCCTCAAGTTTGCTACCTCTGAGGGAGACGTCGAAGGGCAAATACCTCTCCTCACACTAAAGATCATCAGAGCCAACAATGATTTCAATTCATTTAACATTAAGCAAACATCGGTCATTGAAGAGATCAAAAAAAGCGATAAAGTAGAGTAAATGTGAACGGATGCATACCTCGTTCAGTGAGACATTCGTTGCAGAACACATGTCCACACGATGTGATCGAGAATTTAGACATATCACCGGCTTTCTCACAGGCCAGACAACCACATCGATTGCAATGAAGCCAGAAGGGCGCAACTGTTGTCATGCTTTGTCTTGAAATTATTCAATTTTTATAAGTTATCATCCGTTGCACACATATTCATTGCGTTCGCAAAAATTATAGACACATTTCTCTATAATTATGCGCACATGAATTCACTCACTACCTTGAATATACACCCTCAGTACAAATAACAATCTCACAACGACACCCTAACCTTTAGTTACCGCATAAGGATAGAAAGGAGATGTCCACAACTTGTGACCGACACTGACATAGGAGAGTGATAATTGTGCAATCTAGATTGTTGTGATAACGATCGATAGTACCATGTATACTTATTCACCCATTATCACGAAACAATAACATCAAAATAATGAAATAAGAAAACCCTTAAAGACGACAATAGAATGGATGAAGAGACCTAGACACATAAAGCAAGAGCTACATGAATGAAAAACAATATGGGATACTTAAGAAGCCAGCGCTGATGATTGCACAGGATCAAACACCACAGCAAGATCAATCGAATTGAACATGCGAGCGAATGCGGCGCGATTTCTGGTCATCGCTGCATTCAATGTGCAGCGACGCGATATACGAGCAGGCTGAGGATGGCTTTTAGCATTATGCCCAATCGCAGTATTTGGGAAGGACGTCGCCCAGGAGGTGGTGCAAACCACGTTAACAAAGTGACGATGTCAGTAAGGGTACTTCAGGAATTGTTGATAATCACGGGAAACAGTGAAACGTGTTCAAAAAATCCTTCAGTCAGCGGTGGATCCTTTAAACGTAAGCCTTTCGCGAGCATGAAAACAATAAAGGCAAAGGACCAAATAGCTGAACTGGCTCGAGCAAAAGTGGCCACTAATTAAGATAAGCTTTTGTGAGTAAATTGAGCAGCGTCAGAGGTAGATGAGTGGGAGGGGCGAGTGGGAGATAAAAGGCACGACGCTCACATGAGTGGAGGAGTTCATTGCCACTCCTCTCCCCTACGCGGGGGCCTTGCGTAGAGATGACTAAAGTTTCGGACTACGTATTTGGGAGGGGGCAGGATATCCTTCGTCCCTGCGAAGAATTTTTTTGAAGTCAAGCCCCGTCTCGCGGAAGCACTCTTAGGTTCCCTCATTTCTAAGAGGGATATTAGAAAGGGATCCTACCTTCACAAGCTGAAAAAATTGTTCATAGGTTCGCAGGAACATAAAGGAACCCCGTCATTCAGTGTGCTAGAACAAGAGGAGTGTTGAAAGGGAACGTTGAAAAGGAAGTTTCATTTCGCATTCTTATTGTAAAGACATTTATCGAAATTGACTGCATAAAAGATTCTCGGCAAAGATGGATGGAGGAGAAAGGAGGCAACAATTTTTAAAAATCACTCGAATAACCAGTTATCGACTTCTGTCTACCTCTGGCGAGAAAATCCTCAGTGCTTTTTGCAACATTATCTTTGAGAGTATTTTTGACATTCCCTCACACATTCTCCTATCGCCCTCATATCGCTCGTTGATGCGCAACGTTTCGAGATAGAATCCAATTTGGTTTCATTCAACATACTTCTTCGTCGTTTCTTATCATTCCGGCTGATAATATGCTTCTACAGCATATTATCTTTGCTTCACACCGGTCTGCTTTTCTGTGCAAGCTGAGAGCATATAATTATGATCGGCTCCGTGATCTCGTTTTCGTTTGTGCGGCTGCCTTGTGCTTTCCTTCTCATGAATGACGTTGCTGTTCCTACAGGGGTTTTTTTTATTGTTTTCTATTCATGACATTCTCCTTTTTATTTTCATAGTCTTTTCTCTTGCTGCATAGTATATTTGATGCTCACAGAACATCTAAAAATCTCAAAAACCAAGTGCCTGCCTAGCCAGGCCCAAAACTCACCATCGAATGACTGAACCACTAACGCAGTGATCATTAGAAAGAAACGAAATCTGGCGGCAGCCCATGGTACAATGAGTAGGTACGTTTTCGAAGCACTAATTATTTGAACTCGTAGATACACTATCAGTCAGTCAGAAGCAGAAAAAGGTTAAGGTATTGAAAATGTTGCAGTAAAATTATTTCTTATTGTAGCTTTATATTTCCATGACTATAATTTGTGTTCTTTCCTTAATGCTCTTGCCTTCACATCTTTTAACTCTCTTGCATGCTTAATTTCTTTCAACAATTGTCAGCAAAATTTTCGTACTCCTCCCAATACTAGTTTGTAGTCGGAATGTGACCCAACTGCTAATAAACCTGATTCCCCTTACATTGCTTTTCCCACACATAAGCGGATAGAGACTGGTTATGCATGATCACTCTGGTGGATAGACACTATATTTGTGCTATTAAACTAATCTGACCGAACTTTCCTCTTTCCGATACAAATCTGCACGTCTCCAACACATAGAAGCGCTGATCATTTAAATTGCACCGGAAATGCAGGTATATTTGGGAGAGCCTTACATATTAAGGTGTCGCAGATTTTTTAAGTGAAACAAAATAATATAGCCAGATCTTTCTGATGCATAAATACTGTCACTCATATACACATAGAAGAGTATGGGTCAACGCCCATCTGTTGAGAGCGTCTTTTTGTTTCAGCCGAATGCGTTTTGAAAGTTTTCAGGGCAACATTCACCCTAACAAAGTTGGAGATTTCATTGGAAGCATTTCTTGAAACTGTCAAAGCCTTCAGCTGGCTGCAAGCTTTTCAGATGTTGAAAAAATTATTCGACTTTAGAGACTGCGTTTGTAATGTTGTGCAATATGCATAATGAAGCCAATATGCCTCGCGTTATGTTCATATGTACTGAATGGCTTCTCTTTATATGAACCGAATTTATTCTGCTAAAAGGTTTATTATCATCAAAATTTTGGATACTTCTATCACATCGGTCACAGATTGATCAAGCTCATCGACCTCAACGAAACCTCTATCGGCAGCAATGCTCAAAATGTTATCGTTGTTTTTGTGTTCGCATTCTTTTCCTCATCTTTGTAGTTTTTCAGGCGATCTACAGTAGTATATCGTAGTGCACACTGTTGCAATTTCCGGTAAGTTTATATCATATTTTCCAGTTGTAATGTTGCGTCCCACGGTTGCCCGCTCGACATTTTCATCTTTTGCACGGATGTAACCAATCATTACCACATTCAATATTTCCTCTCCCTATGCGCCTCCACAATTCTCTTAATCGAATGTTTTTCGAATATTCTCTTTTTGAGGAGTTTTTTTTTTGCGCAGTATTAGCAACAACACTTAGCGTTATCACTTGCACAAATTTGTGAGCGCGATAAAGTGAACAATATTTTCATTGCTGCTCAAAGTAAAAAGTATACATAGAGAATTACATTTTACCAATCATTGTTTCAAATTCTGAACATACACCATAACAAAGCAATGAAATTAAGGGGATAAAAATCAATACAATAAGAGTGCGGTGAGTTCACTTCCCAATTTGTAATCTCCACACTTTCCTTTCAAAAATACATTTTTTTTCCATTCACCTCCTAATTGCATTTCCCATTCGTTCTTAACCAGTATAAATATTAGTGCTCACGAACACCAAATAAACGAGTCAATATTCGCTTTGGTTCCCGACCACTCGAGTGCTCAGATGGTGATTTTTTCTCTTTCTGCGAATATGGATAAATCCCCGACTGATATATACCCATTCCTCTATTGTAATCATTTCCATATGATCCATAACCACTTCGCAATTCGTAGGGATCCAAAGTAGAGCCGAAGCCTAGACCATATTGTGAGTTGTGACCGTACAACGGACTCAAAATAGATCCTAATCCTGGACGACTTCCGGAAAACATTGAATATTGGGAAAGTAGCGCTGCTGTGGAGTCACTACCATATCCAGAGTCGATTCCATAATTGCTTGCGAGACCGTCCATCATTCCTAATCCGTAGTTATTGAAGCCGGATCTTGAACCGTAATTAAGACCATATAGCGGTCCAACCCCGTTTGCTCCTAAGTCAAAAGAACCAAACCCTGAATCCAGTCCATAGCCGGACCCAGTAACACCCTCTAGTCCGTATCCTGAAATGAGACCAGAAACATTTTTTCAAACACCGCAAATATAGCACATTTCAAACAGTTGTGCAATGAACATCCGCCCATAACTGGCGTGATTTTCTTTCTTTTTTTTTGGAAAAAAATGTACGAAATGCTCAAAATATTATGACGTAAATTGTCTGCGCTCGCTGGATGCATATTTGAGAACTCGATAATGACTATAAAAGTAAAACCTCAGAAACGATCATGAAGCTTGCTGATCACAGGGAATGCTGGAATTTATAGCATGCTGAAGATTAAAGTGAAAATTTATAACGCATAGAAATGCGAACCTAGGCACAAGGCTGGAACTCTGTTGCTCCGCTTAACAGAGAAATTTACGATTATTTAAGATTTCAGTCTCAACGAACCTCCATCATTTCTGTATAGTGGATTGGTGATGGAATCGATGCCATATCCGGTGCCCAAATTATACGCTGTGGGTCCGAGTGGCGATGAGCCGAGGCCAACACCATATTTCGACATAGTTCCATACGGGTCATAACTCGATGCAAGGCCGTAGCCGGATGTTAAGGTTCCGTAGTTTCCAATTGCACTGCTCAGGCAAGGAATTCCGCATGATTGTGGGCAAACGCGATGCATGTAAGCTGCATTACTTGCACATTGTCCAGTGCTTGCCCACACTGCACATTGTGGACTTTGGTCTTGGCAATCGTCCGGCGTCAATACTGGTGCATTTCCTAGCAACTCGCTAAATATTCTCATTTTATTATGAATGCCTATGAAGAAGTGGATAGCATCTTATATTGTTGCTCAATTGACTAATATGTCTAATTACTAATATGTCTAAAAACCGGAAGCTAATGGGAATGACCACCACAAACGATTGCAGCATCCCTTGTAAGTGCGCCTATTAGAGCGATCGGTTGCACCACAAAATTTGAAATGCGTTCATGCCATTTCCTATGCACCTGTTCGTTCTCGAATTTCCTGAGAAAAAATTTCTTCCGAAGTTTGGTTTGCTAATTTCATGACATCTTCAATCGCTAGAAAATTTGCAATGGCGATAGATGGAAAAAAGAGCATTTTAGGAAGTCATCGAGTGCTGTAAACCTTACCTACTCTCTGTTGCAATAGCTACTTTATTTAATTACTTACATTACATATCATAGAGGAAACACGCAGATGCAAGCGATATATACATCAACTAACACTGTTGCAGTGCTATCATGGCTCGCTTTAAAAAAAAAAAACTGGCATTAAAAATTTCCGATATCGTTTAGCGTTAAATACGTTGTTTGCTCTAAGTTTTAAGTCAATCACACCTGACTGGGCACGAACTATGGCAGGACACAGTAATGATCAATGGTCAATCTGCCGATACTGACTTTGAGCCGTTGAGTGCGAATAATGGTCAGTGAATATGGCACAGGAAGGACATTGCATAGATAATTCCATCTCTCATTCAAAATAACACTGCTAACTATTCATTCCCTCATTTGTTTTATGGCATAATATGATTTGCACTTTCTCAGACGTACTCATTGCATTTATTTGCGCCTGTCTACCTTGAACGGATTCCGATTGGTGGATAATCGGTTGGCCGTTGCAAATAGTTCGAATATCCTCTCATAGGCCATTCGTAACCGGTGTTTTCGAACGCTCCATACCCTGTAGTCATTAAATGCTTATTGCTTCAAAGTTGAAGCGCTGTACTGCTAAGCGGAAATCTCCTCTGGGCGACTTTCGAAACCAAAGTGGCTTCCTCCGGTTACCAACATTTCCATTTAACTACCAAGAGAAGATAGTTGCAAGAGATTAGCAGAGTCTATTTTGGCCAGGAATGGTGATTAATGCATATTCTGCTTTCGCCAACTGAATTCTGCCTGCGAAATTTCTTCCGCTAAGGACGCTTTTCACGAATACTAGGCCTTTTTCACACTACGAATGCATCAATTGTTATAAATGATGTTGACTTGCAACGATACATATGTGCTGTGCACGATACCGCACCAGCAATTAATGGGTGCAACATTTGCTCTTCATTGCGTAATATACCTCCTCAAGCGTTGCCCCATTGCTATTAGGGGTTACCCTCCTCCCCCTCTCCCTTCCCTCCCGTCCCCACCCAATGCACCGCTAGGGTTAATGTGGGGAACGATTTCTGTCGAAGATTTCTTGAAAATAGCATGAAGACGCCAACTCGCCGTCGTCGTTTTCCCAAAACCAAAGCATAACAAGAGTTTACTGATTCGCTAGTTCTTTCAACAACTATTGTAGTGCTCATTTGTGTGACCTTATCATCTCGTGAAGAAAGATGAAACAAGATGATTTCAATGTGAAATTATTGTTTTTCAATGCTGTTTTGAATTTTTTATATGATAAAGTGCAATTTGCGATCGTTTTTCTCAGAAATGAGTTGGACTTGTCGAATGTTCTGCTCTCAGGGCGATCGAATTTTCATTGAACCACTTAACTGGGAGAACTATGACCCACAAAGGTCTGGAATAGAAACATTCCTTAGATAAAATATTCGGTTTGTGTCAATGCATTTTTCTTCTACTGTTTTATCCGAAGCAGAAATTATATTACCATATTTGTTGTATGGTGATCCGAGGAGCCTGCCATAGTAGCTTCCCCCCGGTATTCCGCCCAGCCTTGAACAAGTTGATGGGCAGCACGGGCGACATTCACCTTCAAGAACAACGAGCTTTTCGAGCAAAAAAAAAAAAAGCCGCAAAAGATTTAGTGCGTGAATTGCTTCATCCGTTGCTTCAAAGTGTTTCCAGGTGTGGACAGACTTGAAGTGAACCTTGCTGTGTTTCATGCCATCACTTGCAATATATAACGCTCTATTTTCAATGCCCAACTCAACAACTATGCGTACGCTATACTGCATTTCTTTTGCTTATGCTGCATTGCATCCTACTTGATTTTTTTTGTCACATATCTATTCATACAGTATCACTAATATCTTCAAAAATATTTAAGCGGAAAAACAAACATTTCTTCATTCATCTATAGAATAATAAAAGTAGTAAAAGTGCAATAAAATATCTAGACGGTGAATAAACAGTAAGGTAAAGAATGTAAACTATGCGGGCACCTATACTATGAAATATTTCAACTATTTTTCATGGCTATCGTTTTCTATGAGAGGTTCGCATCAACAGTCAGCTATCGTTCACAACGCTGCAAAACAGCCTAAAAGTATTGGTAGTAAAAAGTGCGAAATAAAATAGTGCGAATAAGCAAGAAGGGCTCAGCGAGCAAAATGGACGATCGAAAATATAGTCACGCGTAGCAATGAATAGGTTATCGCAGTATATTTTTTTCATTAGTTAACGATAGAGAATTGGACAAAATATTAGGTCAAATCTTTCTGCAAATCAAACTAGGTGACTTCAATTTGTGCTGTTAAAACTAATTGTTCAACTCATTACTTTACATCAGCTATGAAATTGTCGATGGAACAGAATTGAACTATGCAAAAATAAATGCATCGTAATTCTATAGGCCAAAACCGGTGCAGTATTCTGCAAATTGAATTTCCACACGCCCACCTACTATAAATGGACTTTGCTATCGCATTGGCGGTTATGAGGCAAGAATGCTGCCACCATCAAGAAACATATGTATCTTACAAGACCGCATTCGGAATGAACAGTATCTAGTTTTCAAATCACGAACGCTATTATTTAAAATCTTACAAAGTTGAAAAAGGAAGCCAAAATGTTCCCCACTTATATCACGAAAGCCGTGCAAAGAGACGTTTATAGCGTTAAGCTGCGAATAAAAAATTTAATCAACACCCGAAATAGCGCAGCGTTACCTCCATTCAACAATAGCCCCGACTTTCACTCATGTTTTTTGAAATCTTGAAACAGGGATCGGAGCGCTGAAAAACATCGCAATCTCTGAGGATTAGAGTGTGACAGCATTCGTGGAGCACAAGTTGCAGTTCAGTGCCGTGCGCCTTCTTTGCAGAAATCCAGTAACCCTAGTCTCACTATAAATTCATATATATATATATATATATCGTTCTACAACTCAGTAATTTTTTCGAGAGAAACCAAAGATGGAATTGTTGCCTCATTGGTCCTCCTTTGACCATTCCCTACTCATCTTGAGGGGAATGAAGCTTGATACACTGTGAAGCTGATCCCAGAAACTTGTACACATAGCTGATAGAATAGGAAAATTTTTTGAAATTGAATATACGACTGTTGAACTGATAGTTGCATCTGCCACAAAAGTACATCTAAGGAAGCAGTAAGAAGCTCTTAAGAACGACTTTGATTGCCACAAAAGAATCAGTGAATATGCAGGTATAATAAAACGATATAGTAGGTGCATGAAATCTCAAATTTCTGCTTGTTTGTTTCTCGTTTCTGAAGCGTTTCACTGCGACATTTATATCCTCTATGTTTTCTACATTTTATGATTAAGCGGTGCATAAGCCACTGAAAACTTATTTCAAATCTGAATTCGCAATGCATAATAAAACGGAGATCATCCGAATGACCACCGCCAATCATACAGTGCCGATCGCACATCGCAGATGTCGGCTTTCTTTTGGTCACTGACTAGTTTTGTTAGAACAAGCTCTCGCAACAATGGCATTGCGAATTTGTAGTGCAACATTTGTCAAACATAGGTCATTATCACGTAGAAATGTGCTGTTGCGTTTCATGGAACATTTACGATCTTTCAACCAAAAACCATGTCACTTCAGATCAAACAGAACGAAGTTATTTAATTTGTGGAATTTATGGTTGTTTTCCCTATGTCAACTGAGAGCAATAAATGCCAACCATATGGTCCACCATAAGGTGAAGCACCGTATATTAGATCCGAGGAGCCGTATCCAATGCCTGAACCAAGACCATAACGGTAATAAGATGAGTACGGTTGATTCACCGGAACGATGGGGTTGATTTGGGCAGAGCATATAAGCGAATGCAAAAGCACAGCTGAAAATGATTGAGATTGTGTGTGATCATCAAAACAGTCAATTGCGTTCAAAATTCTACAAGTAGCTTGAGCACATTTTCCGATAGTCGAGAACGCGCAATAACGAACTGGGTTAAAAGACTCGCAGCAACGAGAAAATATATACTGGTGCGGTTTTAGATTTGACTCCAACATGCATGAGCCGTGTTGATTGGTGGCTGAGCACATTGCATACTTAGGCTGCAAGGCGTTAACCACGACAGGCTGTCTAAAAGCACAACAGCAGCAACACAAGACGTTCCGGAAATAGTTGCATTAAACTTCTCAGGACGGTTTCCCATTCTGGCTGGAATGAGTGTGTCAGCGATGAATAGTAACTTCTCTGGACTACAAGTGACCATCAAGAATTCCTTGCAATGAATTAAAATAAAATCTCTAGGTTAACGAACTGAAAAAACTCACAACCTTTTGCTTGATTGTGTTCAACGTCAGACTTCTGCTGATGAATAAAGCCGAGTTTCTCATTCGGCGGTCTCATATAGCCAACACACAAAATAATGAACACCTAAAGCGTATTTGAACGTTCATACTTCACCGATCGGCTTCTATTAGTTTCATAGAATTAAGATTCTTTCAGGTGCTCATCTTTATTGAAATTTTTCGCAGAGAAGGTGAACGTTACTGTTTTTTTACGGAAAACAATTTTAAAAAAAAACATAAGGTCATACCAAGCACATATTTCCACATCGCTGGTGAGGATGCACTGTAGCTTGGAGCTCCGTCAATCAAACGCGGCCTTTACACAATCACAGGGTGGTCAGTGAGCAGGGTGAGCGCTGGTGGAGATTTCGGTAACGAACACGCTTCGATGAGCGGATTACGCCAACGAACCGGACCCGTGGGGAACGCTATGATGTCGTCGCTAGCCAATGGCTATTACAGTGGATCGACGAAGAAATTATGATGTGCTCCACTTGTTGCGCGTAAAGCGGCTTACTATTGAAACTATCCTGAAACGAGTTTTCAACAATTTTTTAAAAGATACGCATCGAAACGTGTAGGAAATTTCTGTTATAGATATACCAAGCCTTTGTACAACAACTCTTCTACATCCGATTTGAGTGGCGACACATAAACCCTCTCTCCGCCTCGACGCTTATTATTCCTTGCTTTTCAGCATACAGCAGAATATTGAAAATAAAGATTGATATCACGATATATCATCAAGCTACGTTGCTTCTTCAGGATTTTTGAAACAATAAGTGGCATATCATAAAAGGGGTTTACTTCTTGCATTTCAAACATCATCCAGTTATAATTGTGTCATGTGTAATCTAAATTCTAGTTTGAGTAAGCCTTCAGAAAACACTTAGCTGGAGCCGTGCGTTGCTGCCATCTCAACACTGAGATTAAAAATCCACACGCAAATTTTATATGCTCCTAGGTTTTTATATGCTCCTAGGGACGTGCG